>JAOANR010000012.1:25104045-25306502 GCA_030278955.1 Hygrophila difformis
AATAGGGACTTGCCACTTTTCCAAAAGAAAATGACCTTATGAAAAAGACAAAAAGAGTATTAGATTTAATATTTGACTTATGTTCCCAATGGAACTGTAGTGTGAGTAAATAGCAGTATTTTTGTCACCCAACTGCTATTCTCTTCAAAAATCCAAAATGGGACCACTCACATCCCACTTTCTTTAGATAAAATAAGTCAACCCTTTAAAAAAAAATAAATAATAATAATAATAATAATAATAAATAGTGTTTGCAATTTTTCGATGTTTTGGCTGTCCAAAGACAGTCCAGGCAGTCCAAAATAGCAGATCCATTACGCCACTCCTCTATTGCACATTCCAAATTCGAGCATTTCATCTCCATCATTCCATCCCATCCCATTTTCAACAAGTGCCTCGGACTTGTTTAATAAAATTGAAAATCAAATTTTTGGGCCCAATGGCCCATTAAAAATATATAGGGGCCCAATGACCCCTATCATTTCTTAAAAATCTATTTTACCTATGCTTTAAATTAAAAAATTCAAGTTGGAAATTTAATAACCTCACATCTAGAGCGAAGCTCTAAATGTGAGGATGTTGGTTTCTGGACTTGAATAATTTCTGAAAATTATATAAAAATTGGATTCATCACTTCTTATCTTTTCAGGGGCAATCTTCCAAACCCAGACCCAGTGCCCAGAGGAACCCAGCTGATGGACCTTCCGCTAGAGCTTCTAGGAGAAATTCTCTCTCGAATCGGGGAGGATGAAATGAAAGAAGTGTTCAGAGCTCGGAGAACTTGCACGAAGCTGAGGGACGCAGGAAACCTCGCCATCGTCTACAGGCAATGTGAGTTGGATGTGGCTCGAGTGAGGCACTGGCAGGAGGAGATACGGAGGCAGAAAGAAAGATTTCTGCACATATGCACTGAGGCTGGAAACTTTAATCTCCAAATTGTTCCAGCACTCATGGCATTTGTAGAAGGGGACGAAGAGCAAGCATGCGAGCTGCTACGGCCAGGCATCGAAGACAATCATAAAGCGTCAATCCTCACCCGCGGACTGATGCTCATGAGCAAGATGGATGAAAGCCAGGTCAATCAGGGGATCGCAATGATCGAGAGGATGGTGACCAACCGAGAGGTTTTCACCTACACATCCACCAACACCCTCGCGTGGATGGCAGACAATCATGCCCCTTACTTGTTTGCAGGACAACCACCCCGAGTTTTCTGCAGAAGGAGGCATGCACCCCTGAGAAACCGCGACTGGTGCCTGCGTTGTGAGCTGACCAGCTACGTCCACTGGCTCTGATACATGTTTTGAGGAAAGGAAGAAGGAAAGACGAATCCTAGTATGCCCTAGTTCCTTTTTATGCCCTAGTATTGGCATTATATAAGGGATTTCCTCTTTTGCATGCAGGTTTGCACTAACTGCATAGGAATCCCTTAAAATTATTGTACTTTACCGCTTTCCACAAAATTGAACTCATGATTGAGATCTGCAACAATCTTCATTTGTTTCTTTTGAAAAGATGTCTGGCAGTCCGAGATGAATAAGTGACTGTCAGGCCAAAAATATGTTGTCCGTGTGTCAACAGTGCCTCTTTACTGCTTTAAATTAAATAACCAGCAAAAATGTGCATAAACCTGCTCTAAATTCACATGTTGAGTTTAGGCTTGTGATTAAATTCTCAAACTTTTAAATTGGGATAATATAATTAAGAACATGCATGATATGAATTCCTAAGGTTTTGAGCTATAAAAATTTAATGATGCGATCAGCTTATTGGGTAATAAATCTGCATGTTAGAGATTTTGATTGAATAAATTGTTAGAATTAAGCTTTGATTAAATTTGAGAATATTGTATGACATGAATCAACCCAACCTTGTGAGATTTGAGCCATGAGTCACTTTTACTCATTTATTTTCTTTGATGTGAATCATTTTGATTAAAGGAAACTAGAACTTGCGATTGGGACCGATTCAAGACCATGCCATACTCCCGAAATCGAGTATATGATTGAGGCATTTAGAAAACCCAAATTTTGGCCTTCTTTTGAAATCCAAACCCAAAAATATTCTTCCTTTAGGATTAACCAATTTGAGTATTAAGCCTAATTTTTCTTTGAAACCCACTATATTATTCATAGCCTTATAAAAAGACCAAGAAATTCAAACCCAAGTGTGCAAGAATAAATTTTATCAAGGCATTGAATCTATGATCATCAAATTCATATCAAATCGGTATTCAATAAACCGATTCAAAAAAAAAAAGAGAGAAATAGTTGAACTTTGTTCAACATTAATAAATTGCAAATGACAAAGCAAATTAGACTAAGTCTAATGTCATGCAATAGAAAAAGAAAACAAGAGAAAGAAGAAACAATGATGATCATAAATTTTAAATAAAAACATGCCAAGTCATGATAGAATTAATTCTTGCCACTTCTTAGCCCAATAATTCCCTTTCCTACCTGATGTTACAACCGTATGCCCCATTACAACCTTTAAATAAGACCTCATGATCACGATTTGAGGAAATGAGCCGGTGGCGAGTTGGTCTGATTGCAAGCTTATGGGATAATTTAATTAAAATTGATTATGTGTTCACTGATTAAATCCCATTTGAGAATGAGTGAATTTTCCGATTCTCCTACATGTGAGGCTCTGTTTCATGAATTAAGAAATGTTCATGTCAACCCTTAATTCTGATTTTTAACCTTTGCATCTTTCAAACATGATATTCATGAAGGATTAATGATAATGTTTGATTTGTAGGCCCGATATAGTGAGCAAGTATCATTTCATTAAACACTGCAATCAAGGGAATTTAATACTTGTAGTTTTTGATTGTCTTATCCCAATCCAAAAAGAATGTGATTTATGAAGCCACGAAAATGAATTGAATATGTAGAGTCTGTGTTCTTAGGAACATTGACTCTGACTGCTCGGGGACGATCAATATTAAATGTGAGGATGTTGATAATGGCCAGAAATGACCATTATTTTCAATCCATTTCCGTGTCTGAAACGGGCATTTGATCGCATTCCGGTCTTATAATAAATAAGAAAGCAGTAGAATTGGACTGATTTATGCATAATTGTAAAAACGTTGAGCTGGTGTGAAAAATGCATAAATATGCAATTTTGTTACACATTTATGTTAGAAAAATCCAAAAACATGAGAAAAAGAAAAGGAAACAAAAAGATGGGAAAAGAAATGAAAAAACCCACAAAAAGTTGAATTTTCAGGATATTACAACGCTAGACACAACTACGGCGCTAAGCATGGATAGCGCCGTAGCTTGGTCTAGCGCCATAGGAGGAAATCAAAGCAGCAGTCTGAAGAGGAGCGGACGGCGCTAAACATGGATAGCGCCGTAATCAAGCATAGCGCCGTAGAAGAAGGATAGCGCCGTAGGCTGTCCATCCAGAAGCAAGAGTGTCTTTGGGATGGAAGACTACGATGCTACACCAATAGCGCCGTAGCAAGGATAGCGCCGTAATCCACCTATAGCGTCGTCACCCTTGCCAGAATTCAAATTTCAAGGCCTGGGGGCCCATGGGCCTAGGGTTTCCCACCTATAAATAGAGGTGTTGACTCCCTGGTCTTGTCACTTCACCACATTCTCAAACTTGAAGACAAGAGGCTGTTCTTGAGAGTAGTGTAGGTTAGTTAGATTAGTTAGTTTATTTTCATGTATTATTTAATTTCTGCATATAGATTAGTTTAAATAATACATAGATTAGTGTTATTTTAGAGTTTCCAGTAGGATAGCCACTGTTTTATCTTGTTTTCAGTTTTGTTAAACCTTTATTTAGGTTTGAAATACCCAAATGATGGGTATTATCAAACCATTTTATGAAAAATGGGAAGATAATCTTTGAAAGTATCCCAAAATCATGAAATGGACATGGGTCCATGGATTCTATGCTTTGCTTTTGATTTCATGACCATTTGGTCCCTTTATTCTTACTGTTCATGTGGGTTTTCTGTTTTCTTTTTATTTTTGGGATTCATGCATGAATGTTGGTTGAAAACCCTCATTTGGGTTTGTGGTTCATAAGTGTGTAGTTTAGTATAGTTCTATTCACTGTTTTTGCATTTCTTGCATTTTCTTTCACTGTTCTCAGCTGTTGTCTCATTTTAATGCATTTGTGAATCATGAACTCAAAAATAGGGCTTGTAATCGCAGAGATTGCATTACCCGAACAACAACATGCTTCTGGGCTAGCTACGACGCTAACCGCCCTACGGCGCTATCCTTGGATAGCGTCGTAGGTGAGGTATAGCGCCGTAGTTGCCCAGAACTTAAACAAAATATTGCCCTACGGCACTAAACCAACGGCGCTATCCTCAGATGGCGTCGTAATTTCTGTTTAGCGCCGTAGGTCCCCAAATTCCTCTCTCTCTCAGAACCCACCTACGGCACTATCCTTACGACGCTATCCTAGGATAGCGCCGTCATTTAACGTTTAGCGCCGTAGTATCTCTTCTTTTTCCCTAAATTTCTCAAACCACCTACGACGCTACACCTACGACGCTATACTAGTATAGCGCCGTAGTAGTGTATAGCGCCGTAATTACCCCTTTAATCCAAAATTTATTCTCTCTCTTGCACCAACCCATGACGACGCTACCCTCACGGCGCTATCCTAGGATAGCGCCGTCACATCTGTCTAGCGTCGTAATCAGCATCTTCATGCAGATTTTCCATTCTCCATTTCCATTATTAATTAATTGAACCCTCTAGTCATTAATGATCCATGAGTTTAATTAGAAATAATTAAATCACCAATTATTGTGATTAGAGGACCTTTGTTCAATTGCCATTAAAATAATTTTCTATAAACAAAATCATGATGTCTTAAACAGATAATCCGGACTGTAATTAATTATGGTAGGAGGGATATTTAAGCCATCAATTATGAATTGATTCCATAACCTTGCGTGAGAAACCAATGTCTCTCATGCAAGTTGCTCTCTTTATTTCATTTTATTTTGTCTTTTGCGTATTGTGTGTAACATTTAGTAAAGAATACATCAGACTAATGTTGGTGGGTATTCCCTCACGGATAACTAGCTCGTAATCTGGGTGTTGATTACTAAGTGTTATTTTGCATGGTCTGGATGACTGTCAGTGGAAGCCTTGGCGGTTCGCCCATCCGGGGTTATAATAGCTGCTCGGCTGACTCCCATCCAGATACAGTTTATTTTATGTATCTTAATTTCCAACCCAAATTCCAATCTGCAATAAAATTCTGCTAATGTCTGTCAACATTAGTTGATAAGTACTGCAGAGATGAAGCATGTAGGTTTTTATCCGAATTCACAGACAGTGAAGGCCCAACTGGCACTGACACTGCCATTACAGGACCTAAGCTGTCTAAATTCGCTCCATCAGAGTGATTGGGAAATTGGACAGTAGGTGTTTACAGTCCACCCGATTATTCTGCCATTACCTTGGTCTCCTGACCACTTCATATCTGTGTTTCACCTTCTGTCTAGACCCGCATCTATATTTTGGGTCAATTAATTTTACACTTCCCTATATCCTTATGCATGATAATATTATGTACTATTGTGGTTTGTAATTATTTTGGGATCCTTCCCTTGGACAATAGAAGTCTAGATCTTAAACAGATATTGCTTATTAAATTTCCAACAAAAATCTCTTTATAAAAACCGGATCTGAGAGAGGGATAAATTCTTCAGTTATGACTAATTCATATTCTGTCAAGGGTTGATTTTGGGAAATTAGAAGCAGAGTCAGCGATTAGGTCTTATCTAGACTGAAAGGATCTGTGTTTTAACTGAGAGTTTAGTACCTGTTTAGGGAATGATTTTCAAATCTTTTATTTTCCAAAATTGCTGTTTGTTGGGAATCTACGATTAAATATTACACCGAGATGGGGTCCACTTGGACTCAAATACAGTGTAATAAATAATTTTAGAGGAACATCGTCCAGGCCTTGGTTATTTTCTAAGATAGGGTTGAGTTTTCTTTCAACTGCTATCCTCTTCTGCCAAAGCCTATTTTTGAGTCCTGAGTGAGTGCATCCGGAACAAACTAATTTATTAGTTCGTTTCATTAGTTTGTATCTCATAATCACCCGGAAGGAAGTGAACACACGAGTGGTTCACCAAGAGCCGGGAATTCTTGATCCATACCCCTTCATCCTGATGGGGAGCTATCTTTTACTACCAGGGTCAGACCTTCAAAACCTCCGAGTGATAGGTTTTAACTGCTTTCTTTAACGCTTTCGTCTACCGCTTACTTTTAACTGCTTTCTCTAGAGGTCACTCGGTTGTATTGAGAGTTGCGTAACTGCTACTAGGATTGATAGTTAAGGGATAGTTTAGGGCTTAATTAGAATATTTGGGTGTGACATGGGGGAATGATAGTAGTACTTGGCAATTCAATAAATGATTTGTCGGGTGTTGCTTTTCCACCACAGATGAAGTAACACACCCAGGCCGGGGCAGTTACAAATCTGTGGTATCTTAGAATTTGCGGTCTTAAGAACATGTAAACTCACACTGTAAGTACCTGTCTGTTAAAGGGAAAGCAGTATTGAGAGCATGAGAATTAGCTATCTGATAGAATTATTCCAGACAAAGATCTGTGTATAAAAATGGAAGTTTAATACTGCTGTATCTAAATCTTGTCCAATTTTCATTCTTTTATTCCTGTCCCTTCTGTCTACATTATGATTCAGCTTCATAGCTAGCATAATGTAAATTCTCCCTGCTTCCGTAGATAGTGTTTATCGCATTTTTAGAGTAACTTTACCCGCTTTCTAGAATAGACTTATTTGCTTGTAGAATAGATTTAAACGCTTTTGTAGTTTAGTTTAAATTCATGCCAGTAGTTGTTAATCACTTTTCAAACCAATTGGAGCAATACGAATGGAAAATCTAGTAAAACGACGTGGGCCCTGCTTCTATCGCACATCCTCCAGTGAACGATCCGGTCTTACTATAAATTACTGCAATTTTTGACACCGTGCGCTTTCGGGCCACAGTTTCTTAACACGAGTAATAAAAACGTGACAACCTTTAAATATATCCCTAATCCCAACTTCGCAATCATAAAATGATTTTCATTAAATAAAATCAAGACCGGGGTTATATTATTTCGAAAAATACTCGTGTGGGAAATTGTCAAAAGTTTCATAAGGCGTGCCTATCTTATGGAGGATCCCATTTTTACTCATTAAAGTTTCAAAAGTTTTATTAATAAAGTGTGTTCCTCCATCAGATATCACCACCCTAGGTACGCCAAATCGACTGAAAATGTTGTTCTTGAGGAACTTGATGACTTGGCTACCATCATTGGTCGGTAATGCGACAGCCTCGACCCATTTGGACACGTAATCGACAGCTACCAAGATATAGTAGTTTCCACCAGATGGCGAAAACGGTCCCATGAAGTCAATGCCCCATACATCGAAAATCTCAAGTGTGAGAATTCCCTTTTGAGGCATCTCATCCCTCTTGGAGAGGTTTCCTAATCTTTGGCATTTGTCGCAACCTTTCACAAATGTCTTGCAATCCTCATAGATGTGAGGCCAATAAAATCCGCATTCGAGGACCTTGTGGGCCGTTCGAGCGGAACCATGGTGACCTCCATATTCTGATTCATGGCATTTTTTGACAATTTGATAGGCTTCATGCTCGGTCACACATCGCCTGATTATTGAATCGGCACAGTGTTTGAAGAGATAAGGTTCTTCCCAGAAGTAACTTAATACATCTCGTTTGAACTTATTCTTCTGATGATAGTTCGAAAACTGTGGGGTTATTCCGCATGCCAAGAAGTTAGCGATGTCGGAAAACCATGGACAAGCTTGATTATGCAGATGCAATGCGAACAACTGTTTGTCCGGAAACTCTTCATTGACGGCTTTTTCCTTTTTATCATTATCTAATCGAGATAAGTGGTCAGCAGCACCATTATCTCGACCTCGCCTATCTCTTATTATGATGTCGAATTCTGGCAACAGAAGTACCCACCTGATTAATCGAGGTTTGGCATCTTGTTTGCTAAACAAGTATCTCAATGCAGAGTGATCGGTGTATACTATAGTCTTCGTACCTATGAGATACTGTCTGAATTTATCAAACGCGAAGATTACAGCATACATCTCTTTCTCCGTTGTGGTGTAGTTAATTTGGGCTTCATTCAGGGCATGATTCGCGTAATGAATTACGCAGTGTCTCCCATCCTTATGTTGTCCAAGAACTGCGCCAACGGCGAGACCACTAGCATCGCACATTACCTCGAAAGGTATTGACCAATCGGGTGGTTGCACTATCGGTGTAGAAACCAACATCTTCTTGAGCGTGTCAAAGGTTTGGACACACGCTTCATTTATTAAAAAGGGATTTTCTTTACAAAGCAAGTTAGTGAGCGGCTTGGCAATTTTAGAGAAATCCTTAATGAATCTCCGGTAAAAACCGGCATGCCCTAAGAAGCTTCTAACTGATTTGATCGAGTTAGGGAGAGGGAGATTGGAAATGATGGAAACTTTGGCTGGATCCACTTCAATGCCTGCACGAGAAATGCGATGACCTAACACTATGCCCTCAGTGACCATAAAATGGCACTTCTCCCAATTTAAAACCAAGTTAATGTCCTCACACCTCTTTAAAATCTTAGCAAGATTAGTCAAACATTCATCAAATGTATCTCCATATACATAGAAGTCATCCATGAAGACCTCAATGCATTTTTCGATAAATTCAGAGAATATAGACATCATGCATCTTTGAAAAGTAGCTGGTGCATTGCATAATCCAAAAGGCATGCGCCTATAGGCAAAAGTGCCATAGGGGCATGTAAAGGTAGTTTTTTCGTGATCCTCACTGGCGATCACTATTTGATTGTACCCAGAATAACCATCTAAAAAACAATAAAACGCCCTTCCCGCCAATCGCTCCAACATTTGATCGATGAAAGGTAAAGGGAAATGGTCCTTGCGAGTTGCCTCGTTCAATTTCCGGTAGTCTATGCAGACTCTCCATCCGGTGACTGGGCGTGTGGCAATTTCCTTCCCTTGTTATTCTGCGTAATGCACATCCCACCCCGCTTCGGAATAACCTGCACAGGACTGACCCATTTGCTATCAGAAATTGGGTATATAATACCGGCGTCTAACAGCTTGATCACTTCCTTTCTTACCACTTCTTGCATGGGTGGGTTCAATCTTCGTTGGGGCTGGCGAGAGGCCTTGAAATTCTCCTCCATTAAAATCCTGTGCATACAAACAGAAGGGCTTATTCCTTTGATGTCAGAAATGGTCCAACCGATTGCACGCACATAATTTTTAAGAACGACCACCAGAGCATTTTCTTGCTCTTGGGAGAGCTTAGCCGAAACAATCACAGGTAATTTTTTATGTTCTGCGAGAAACGCGTACTTGAGATGATCGGGTAATGTTTTTAGTTCAAGCTCTGGTGGGCATTCAATGGAAGGGAGCAGTTTGCGAGAATTAGATGGGAGAAGATCAGTTTTACCTTCCGGACCCTGCATCAGTACAGGATCCGCCTCCTCTTGGTCGGCGTCGTCATGGAAGTCTGTGCCGTCAAACTCCTCCAAATCCCCTGTTTCGGGATCGGCAAAGTGAACGGCCTTGCATCCTTTGTGCTCCACGCCAGCAGGCTTCAGTACCTGCTTTGATAAGTCATCCAGCATCATTTCATGATCAAATCCAGAGTCAAGCTCTCTCTCCTCACAATCAATTTTCTCTCCACTATCTATTACAGAAAACATGGAACAAGCTCCCTCATTCGGAAACTTCTGCAGCTGTTCCATATCAAAGGTGATTTCCTCGCCATCGACCCTGAATGTGACCTTTCCAGATTTAGCGTCAATTAGTGCACCACCAGTGGCCAGGAATGGGCGTCCAAGGATAAGTGGCATTTCAGAATCTTCTTCAATGTCAAGGATAATGAAGTCAACCGGGAAGAGAACCTGGCCGGTTTTGACCACAACATCCTTGAGGATTCCTACGGGTTGAGTGATTGATCTGTCTGCGAGCTGCAGTCTCATCTTGATTGGTTGAATCTCTCCAAGCTTAAGGCGGATAGCCATAGCTAGTGGCATCACATTGATGCTCGATCCTAAATCACAAAGCCCCATACTCACTTTGGCCTTTCCGAATTGTACTGGAAGTGTGCAGCATCCGGGGTCCTCCTTCTTTTCGGGTAATCTCCTCTGAACTATGGCACTGCATGTGCTGTTGAGAATAATCACCTCCTCTTGCTCGACCTGCCTTTTTCCTGAAATCAATTCTTTCAAGAACTTAGCATAGATGGGCATTTCGGAAATCATTTCTGTGAGAGGAATGGTTATCTCTACAGACTTTAATCGTTCCAGAAATTTCTTGAATTTAATATCATGTTCCTTATTTTTAAGACGTGCAGGATAAGGAATCCTAGGCATGTACTTATTATTATCTACTTGTTTTTGTGGTAAAGGGAAGGAAGTTGTACCTCCACCTATACCCTTATCGGTTTCAGCCGTTTCAGGTGCAGCGTCAGTCTGCAGATTGGCTGTCTCTTTTTCGGCTTCCTTTTCATTCTCCTCAATATCACTTTCCAGTTCATTTTCTTGTACCAGTTTCTCTTTGCCCTTGGGTCCTTCCAAAATTTTGCCAGACTTCAGTGTAATGGCTTTACACTGAGGATTTTTCTCAGTAGCGCTGGGTAGAGTTCCTTGGTCTCTTTTCTGTATTTCCTTGGCCATTTGTGTAACCTGCGTCTCCACATTCCGGATAGAGGACTGCAACTGAGTGTTAATTTCCTTTTGACTGGTAATGAAGTCAGTCATGAGGGTCTCTAATCTGGAAGGGGGTTTCTGCTGGTTCTGGTTCCAATTCTGGTTCTGACCTTGGTTTTGAACAAACTGATTTTGATTTGGGGCAAACTGATTTTGTGGCTGCTGAAAGTTTTGGAAATTTTGGTTTTGGGGTGGTCTGGCTAGAATCTGAGGCTGAAAACCTGGGTTAAAATGCTGGGGCCTTGGTTGGTTGAACTGTTGAGGCTGGGTCAACAGGTGGGAATTCAAAGCATTGTTGTTGGAATATGAAAGGTTCGGGTGCCGGTTTTGGATTCCACCTGCATAATTACAGCTTTCATTCGCCATTTGCTGACAGGATTCAGTGGAATGCGGGCCTTGGCAAGTCCCGCAAACAGCTTCAGCATTTTGAGCCTGTGTAGAGCTCCCAGCTTCCTGATTCAAGGCCAAGACGGCCACTTGGTCTTTTAGTTTGTCCAGTTCAGATTTCCCTACTGTACCTACAGCACATAGACCACGAGGGGGAGGGGAATTAACATCATCAGAAAGAACAGATCTGTTTACACTCATTGCTTCAATCTTGGCCCAAGCTTGATCCATGGGAATGTATAGCAGGTGTTGACCACCGGCAGCATCAAGCATGTTCTTCCATGCAGGTGTCAACCCGCTATAGAACTTTCTCAATTTCTCCCACTCATGGAAACCATGCTGGGGGCATTTCCTGAGCAAGTTGAAGAACCGTTCCTTTGCATCATACAGGGACTCGTCTGGTTTCATCTTGAATTCCGCAATCTTAGAGCGGCATTCATCCACCTTGGACTCCGGGAAGTACTTTGTCAGGAAATTTCTGATCACGTCCTCCCATGCAGACTTCTGATTCACGGGCAGTGATTTATACCATGTCCTTGCCCCGCTAGTCAGAGAGAAAGGAAACAGCCTCAGTCGGATGGTGTTAGCAGATACATTCTGGTTTTTTATCGTATCACACAGTTCTAGGAAAGTCTGCAGATGATCATGGGGATCTTCATGACTTGCTCCTGCGAACTGGTTGCTCTGAACAAGATTAATGAGGGCCGGCTTCAATTCGAAATTCCTGGCCAAGAATGGAGCTTGTCCAGGAATGTTCAAATATGGCTCCAAGATTGGCTGATTGTAATCAGCAGCTGCTGCTTGTTGATTGTTCTCAACTCCTCCTTGATACTACTGTGGGTAGTAGTTTTGATGCATGTAGTAGTTTCTCGGATCATTGAAGTCATTCGGGTTAGGATGATTCTGGTTTTGGTTAAACTGGGGGTTTGGAAATTGAGGATTCTGAAAATTTTGGTTATTTGGTGGGTTTTGAGGGTTTGGGTTGGGAGGAGGTGCCTCGAAGTGTTGCTGTTCAACGTTTGGTGGGTTCCCGCCTCCTCGTATGATCTGAGGAGGGGGATCATCCAAATCATCGTTATCAGCATCCTCGGGGTCTTCCTCGATGTTGTGAAGTGGTGGATTGGGTGGAATGACTGGGGGAAGTTCAGGGTTGGCCATATCAGAGATGTCGCTACTGGTGCTTGGTGAAAGTAGTGCGTGTCTTTCCCGTTCCCGTCTCCGTTTAGTCTCCGCCCAAAGACGTCGAGCTGTCTTTTCTATTTCTGCGTTATACGGGATTTCGGCTGGCGTCTGCTTCCTCCTTTGCATAGAACAACGGCTTCAATAATGACGGTACCTGCATATTCCCCAGGTTAGAATTGGTTTTGGGGTGAATATTTATATTTATATGTATAAGCTAACTAGGAGCAATGAGGAATGTAATTCTCTAATAAAACGGCGCTGCATCCTCCCCGGCAACGGTGCCATGAAACTTTTGACAATTTCCGCACACGAGTATTTCTAAAATATCCCAGGTTAAATTTATTAAATGAAAAGAGTTATGATTTATGGGAAAGGGTTTAAGGATATATTTCACTTTTTATTACTCATGTGGGGTGTTCTGATTTCAAACGGCGCTGTAGTTCTCCCTGGCATGAAACTTTTGACAACTTTCACGGTGTAGCCGGGATAGATAGTTCAATCTTGACCTTCAGTCTGTCACACTGAAGGTCCCTGGCAATTTGCATCATGAAACTCATCATAATTTCATGTCATGAAGATTCGTGCTATGAAACTTTTGGCACATTCCCACTGTATGAGTATTTTCTGAAAAATCATAATCCTAGTTTTCAATTTTATTTAATGAAAATCATTTTATGAAGGTGGAGTTAGGATTAGGGATATATTTATAGGTTGTCACGTTTTTATTACTTGTGTTAAGAAACTGTGGCCCGAAAGCGCACGGTGTCAAAAATTGCAGTAATTTATAGTAAGACCGGATCGTTCACAGGAGGATGTGCGATAGAAGCAGGGCCCACGTCGTTTTACTAGATTTTCCATTCGTATTGCTCCAACTGGTTTGAAAAGTGATTAATCATCTACTGACTGAATTTAAACTAGGTTACGAAAGCACTTAAATCTATTCTACAAAGCAAATAAGTCCATTCTAGAAAGCGGGTAAAGTTATTCTAAGAATGCGATAAATACTATCTATGGAAACAGTGAAAATTTACATCATGCTAGCTATGAAGCTGAATCATAATGTAGACAGAAGGGACAGGAAGAAAAGAATAAAAATTGGACAAGATTTAGATAAGGCAGTGTTAAACTTCCATTTTTACACACAGATCTTTGTTTGGGATAATCCTATCAGATAGCTAACTCTCATGCCCTCAATACTGCGTTCCCTTTAACAGACAGGTACTTACAGTGTGAGTTTACATGTTCTTAGGAACGCAAATTCTAAGATATCACAGATTTGTAACTGCCCTGGCCTGGGTATGTTACTTCATCTGTGGTGGACAAGCAACACCTGACAAATCATTTATTGAAATGCCAAGTACTACTATCATTCCCCCGTGTCACACCCAAAGATTCTAATCAAGCCCTAAACTATCCCTTAACTATCAATCCTAGTAGCAGTTACGCAACTCTCAATACAACCGAGTGACCTCTAGAGAAAGCAGTAAAAAGAAAGCGGTAAAGAAAGCATTTAAAACCTATCACTCGGAGGTTTTGAAGGTCTGACCCTGGTAGTAAAAGACAGCTCCCCATCAGAATGAATGGGTATGGATCAAGAATTCCCGGCTCTCGGTGAACCACTCGCAGTGTTCACTTCCATCCGGGATGATTATGAGATACAAACTAAATGAAACGAACTAATAAATTAGTTCGTGCCGGATGCACTCACTCAGGACTCAAGAATAGGCTTTGGCGGAAGAGGATAGCAGTTGAAAGAAAACTCAACCCTATCTTAGAAAATAACCAAGGCCTGGATGATGTTCCTCTAAAATTATTTACTACACTGTATTTGAGTCCAAGTGGACCCCATCTCGGTGTAATATTTAATCTTGGATTCCCAACAACCAGCAATTTTTGGAAAATAATGAGTTTGAAAATCATTCCCTAGACAGGTACTAGACTCTCAATTAAAACGCAGATCCTTTCAGTCTAGGTGAGGCCTAATCGTTGACTCTGCTTCTAATTTCCCAAAATCAACCCTTGATAGAATATGAATTAGTCATAACTGAAGAATTTATCTCTTACTTAGATCCGGATTTTATAAAGGAATTTTTGTTGGAAATTTAATATGTAATATCTGTTTAAGATCTAGACTTCTTTTGTCCAATGGAAGGATCCCAAAATATTACAGACCACAATAATACATAATAATATCATGCATAAGGATATATGGAAGTGTAAAATTAACTGACCCAAAATATAGGGGCGGGTCTAGACAGAAGGTGAAACACAGATGCGATGTGGTCAGGAGACCGAAATAATGGCAGAATAATCAGGTGGACTGTAAACATCTACTGACCAATTTCCCAATTACTCGGATGAAGCGAATTTAGGTAGCTTAGACCCTGTAATGGCAGTGTCAATGCCAGTTGGGCCTCCACTGCCTGTGAATTCGGATAAAAACCTACATGCTACCTCTCTGTAGTACTTACCAGCTAATGTTGACAGACTTTAGCAGGGTTTTATTACAGATTGGAATTTGGGTTTGGAAATTAAGATAATTAAAATAAAACTGTATCTGGATATGAGTCAGCTGAGCAGCTATTATAACCCCGAATGGGCGAACCGCCAAGGCTTCCACTGACATGCCATCCAGACCATGCAAAATAACACTTAGTAACTAATACCCAGATTACGAGCTAGTTATCCGTGAGGGAATACCCGCCAACATTAGTCTGATGTATTCTTTACTAATTGTTACACACAATACACAAAAGACAAAATAAAATGAAATAAAGAGAAAAGCTTGCATTAGAGACATTGGTTTCTCATGCAAGGTGATGGAATTAATCCATGATTGATGGCTTAAATAATCCCTCCTACCATAATTAATTACAGTCCGGATTATCTGTTTAAGACATCATGATTTTGTTTATAGAAAATTGTTTTAATGGCAATTGAACAAAGGTCCTCTAATCACAACAATTAGTGATTTAATTATTGCTAATTAGACTCATAGATCATTAATGACTAGAGGGTTCAATTAATTAATTATGGAAATGGAGAATGGAAAATCTGCATGAAGATGCTGATTACGACGCTGAACAGATGCTACGACACTATCCTAGGATAGCGCCGTGAGGGTAGCGTCGTCATGGGTTGGTGCAAGAGAGGGAATAAATTTTGGATTAAAGGGGGTAATTACGGTGCTATTCACTACTACGGCGCTATACTAGTATAGCGTCGTAGGTGGTTTGAGAAATAAGAAATTTTTGGAAAAAGAAGGGATACTACGGCGCTAAACATTAAATGACGACGCTATCCTAGGATAGCGTCGTAAGGATGGTGCCGTAGGTGGGTTCTGAGAGATAGAGGAATTTTGGGGACCTACGGCGCTAGACAGAAATTACGGTGCTATCTGAGGATAGCGCCGTTGGTTCAGTGCCGTAGGGCAAAAATTTTGTTTAAGTTCTGGGCAACTACGGCGCTATACCTCACCTACGACGCTATCCAAGGATAGCGCCGTAGGGCGGTTAGCGTCGTAGCTAGCCCAGAAATATTTTGTTGTTCGGGTAATGCAATCTCTGCGATTGCAAGCCCTATTTTCGAGTTCATGATTCACAAATGCATGAAAAATGAAACAACAAGCTAAGAACAGTGAAAGTAAAATGCAAGAAATGCAAAACAGTAAATAAAACTATGCTAAATTACACACTCATGAACAACAAACCCAAATGAGGGATTTCAACCATAGGAACATGCATAAGAACCCAAAAATGAGAAGAAAACAGAAAACCCACATTGTAAGAGAAAAATAAAATGACCAAATGGTCATTACACCAAAATAAAACAAGAAAATCCATGGAATCATTTCCATTTCATGTTTTTGGGACACTTTCAATGATTAACTTCCCATTTTATAAAATGGTTTGATAATACCCATCATTTGGGTATTTCAAACCTAAATAAGAGTCTAACAAGACTGAAAATAGATGAAGACAGTGGCTATCCTACTAGAAGCTCCAAAGTAACACTAATCCATGCATTATTTAAACTAACTGGGTGCAGAAATTAAATAATACATAAAAAAATAAAACTAACTACTCTAACTAACCTACACTACTCTCAAGAACTCCAGTTGCCTTCAAGTGTGGAATGTGTGAAGTGACAAGACCAGGGAGCCAACACCTCTATTTATAGGTGAGAAACCCTAGGCCCATGGGCCCCCAGGCCTTGAAATTTGAATTCTGGCAAGGCTTACGACGCTATCGATGGCTTACGGCGCTATCCTTGCTACGGCGCTATAGGTATAGCGTCGTAGTCTTCCATCCCAAAGACACTCTTGCTGCTGAATGGACAGCCTACGGCGCTATCCCTGCCTACGGCGCTATGCTTGATTACGGCGCTATCCACGCTTAGCGCCGTCCGCTCCTCTTCAGACTGCTGCTTTGGTTTCCTCCTACGGCGCTAGACCAAGCTACGGCGCTATACATGCTTAGCGCCGTAGTTGTGTATAGCGTCGTAATATCCTGAAAAATTCAACTTTTTGTGGGTTTTCATTTCTTTTCCCATATTTTTGTTTCCTTTTTCTTTTCTTTTCTTTTTCTCATGTTTTTGGATTTTTCTAACATAAATGTGTGATAAAATTACATATTTATGTATTTTTCACATCAGCTCCATATTTTTACAATTATGCATAGATCAGTCCAATTCTACTGCTTTCTTATTTAATATAAGACCGGAATGCGATCAAATGCCCGTTTCAGACACGGAAATGGATTGAAAATAATGGTCATTTCTGGCCATTATCAACATGTTACAATTTAATAAAAAAAAAAATCAAAATCTCTCACTACTCAATAAAAATAACGATTAGAAAATAATTATTCATCTTCCAAGATATAACATTTTATATTTATAGGTGTCAATTCACTTTTGTTGTATATTTAATTGATATAATGGATAAAATATTTTTGAAATAATGTTAGTAATCAAGATCTTTTTTTGGTATTTGGGATTTTAGCTTTAACTAATAAATATGTGAATTTAATTTTACATGTTTTAACAATTTATTTTTTTGTAGCATCAAAATTTTATAAATAAAATAATTGATAATTCTACGAAAACATAAGATTATAAATCAATTCAAACACTCATTTTCATTGATAGAATGCCATATAATTTAAAATCATTGGCCCAAATACAATCGAAATTAGACATCACCCTCTTTTTACATATGTTCCAAATCTGAAAGCAATGTAGAGGAATTTCTCCCGACATTTGCTTGCCCATTCCAGTTCTAAACTATTAAATTTTTTCAGATTGAACTCTTTGTATCTAGGACTCAAACCATTGCAAAGGATGTCTAATTCATCCGTCGTTGACAGGAAAATATATTTTGGAATGTACAGCATGTCGGGATTATTGTCCTCGGAATAGTCAAGCCAATTCTTGATGTTTTCTTTATATTTCTCTGTTGTTTCCTTCAACGTCTTTATGAAATGATCTGCTGCATCTGCAAATTCACATGCTTTTTCTGCTCTCTCCAAGAATTCTATAACATCTTTAATCTTCTCTTCTTCGTCCTTGCCCAGTTTCGGGTTTGGTCCCGAAATAATCTTTCTGAGAATGCTTTTACATGCCACTGCATTTTCCCCTCTTGGGAAAGTGATTCCTGCGTAAACCAATTCAAACTTAAAATATAGTAATTTAAACATATTGATTAATTCGTTGAAATGATATGTTCTATACCTGCATACGGAAGAAGTAGATTGATTTCTTCAGACTCATTGCTCCAATTGCTGCTAGCCATTTTTTTCCCTTTTATTCTAAGTATTGCTTGGGAGATGGCTTTTATAAGGTGTTATTATATAATCTTGTATCACTTATATATATAGGCAGATTTGTTTCGATCATCCCCTTTCATTTTGGTTGTTGTCTTTATTTAATGAAGATAAATTCAGTGCTACATTAAAATTCTAACTCACTTAACTACAACTGCGAAAGAAACGTTTTTAGTCCGTTCGCCTATCATATTATTTAATATTAATTTTAAGTCAACAGATTATTAAACATAAATCATCATTGAACGTTTCAGTTTTGCATTTATTTTTAATATGTACTTAATTGACTGAATTTATGATGTTATTTATCTCTAATTCATCTTTAGTAAACCATTCAAATGTTTAGCCTGTCAAATCGTATTCAATGATCGCATTAATTTTGAATCTAGATTGCTCGGATTCTCCATCATTTTAACCCACTACCTTCTCTTTGGATCTAAGAACAATCGCATCACGTTATATATTTATCATTTAATAGCACCTCTCTCCATTCCCTTCTCGATTTTCTGTCTCACGTCTAATCGAAATCAATCTTATATTTAATAAAGGTAGTTTGGTTGGTAAAATAATTAATGGGTTAGGCGGTGGTGAAATGCTTTGTATTTTGATATTTAGTTAGTGTATTATGATAATTAATATTTTTATTTCTCATTGGACAACGTAATCAGTGTAATCGTACGTGTCCGTTCATTATGCCTATTTTCAAATCGAATGCTTTCTATAAGTTTTAACACTTTTCAAGTACACGCTATCTACTCATTTTTGCTTCGTTTCATTTCCTCTCATTGAGTCTGAAATTTTTTTCAATCTATGGAAAATGAGGAGGCCGCTGCGACGTATCATTTATTTGCATTATTTCTTTTCCTATTTTTTTATCTTTGTTTCGTAATCGAATTGTTTATCGTATTGAATAGTCATATTATTTTTCAATATTCAATATGCAGAGGAATGGTTGATTTACCGATCGATGTTTTGGGCAACATATTATCCCGCATATCATCGGAGTCCGTCGAAGACCTTATGAAAGCTGCACTGAGGTTGGATGAATCTTTTGTTTATTTCTTTTTATTAGTTTATATGTTGTGTATCTATTGATTATTTATCTATGAAACACAATCCATTTTATTTTTTGTCAAATCGCAGCTGTCGTTCTCTTTATGCTGCAAGCAGGCATTTTATGGTCTTATCCAAGTGCTGTCTTGATAAATTCATATATTGGGAATGGGGTTTATATGGTGAAGACCAAATGAATTTCTTTGACCTGTGTTGGGACGCCAATAACAAGACCCTCAAATTGAACGACGCTATGGTTTTATATTTTTCAATTATCGAATTACGTTATATTTCTTAAATACATTATTTTAATTATTTCTTATGTATTTTAATATGAATAACCGATTGTTCATTGTTTCAGAATGCATTTCTAATTGAAGGAGATACCGAAGGGGCATTCCTGATCCTAGACGATGCTATTCGGGCAGGACACAAGCCATCTCTTTATGTCAAGATGATTATGTTGCTAAGCTTGGAGTCTGATCAGGAAATTGCCGATGGACTACAACTTCTGAGCCTTATATGTGAAGATAAGAATCAATTGGTTTCCATGAGGTATAAGGTTATCCGGTGGTTCAGTCTCATGAAAGATTTCCCCTTCCTCTTTGATGATAGATCTTCTGTAATGTTATGTGATGAACGTGATCATGTCTTTTCATTTAAGTATGGTCTCCTGGACAAAGATTATAGAGTTTATAATAGGCAATGCTTGAAATGTATTGCAACTACTGAGTGCCGTGCATTTGGTCCAGGTGGTAGGGGAAATGGTGGTTGGTTTTGACAAGGATGTACTTCGTTCGTATTAATATTTACTATGGGTTTTTCGTTTTAATATACAGTTTCTCTTTTAATTTTTTTGTAATTCTTCCAATGCTTGCGGCTTTATAGTTGTTTTGTATGGATCAACTCTATAGTTGAATCTTTTATTGATGAATTAAATTGTTGTTTGTGTTTGCTATGTTTAAATATTGTTTGTACTCTTCTTCTAATTCTACTTTACAAATTATGTTATAATTCCAACAAAGATCAATTGTATTATATTATTTCTTTTTCGAGGATTCAACATATCTCCTCAGAATATTTATGAATTTAATTAACCCGTTAAGCATTTCTATGAATTTGTTTCCCAACGCCAAAATTCATACTTTATCAATCATCCAAAATCTTGCATTACTTGTTGAATTTAACTAAACAAATATATATAATTATTGGGGCGTATATATAAAAATGTTTTTATGTATTAGTAAAAAAATGTTTTATATATATATAAAAATGTTTTTATGTATTAGTAAAAAAAAAAAAATCATTTCTCGCTTAATTTTATAATACCCCGAATGTTAAAAGCAATGATTGTAAAAAAAATTAATTATTTAGAGGGTGTTTGGATTGGCTTCTACCAATGTGCTTTTGGCTTTTGCTTCTGCCAAAAGCACTTTTGGGGAAAAAGAAACGTTTGGTTTGGCTTTTTGAAAAAAGCAGAAGCACCTCGAAAAGCTGCAAAAGTGCTTCTGAGAGAAGCAGCCCAGGGGTGCTTCTCCGAAAAGCAGAAACCAAAAGCACTTCGTAAATTGTGCAAAGACTTAAATACCCTCATTACTTAATATAAATTACACTATAAATATATCTTATTATTATATTAAGTAGCATGTCCTTTTTGGTAATTTATACATTTAAAAAGCACTTTTTACTTTTACACATCCAAACACACTTTTGAAAAAAAGTTGTTTTTCAAACATTCCATCCAAACACAAAAGTTACCTGCTTCTGCTTTTTTCAAAAGCCAATCCAAACGGGCCCTTAATTAGTCTTGACCTGTCGTATTTCAAATGTGTTATACATAATTTAGTTTGACAGGTTTATTAAGAAATGTAAATACGTAAGTAGATAGATGTAATGTTAATTCCTAATTGTTTTAGTTCATTTATTATAAATACTACGTTTTAGATACATTGTACTATAATTATATTATTATATTTTTAGATTAATTGATAAAAAAATAAGAATTTAATGATCTTTTATATATGCATTTTATGCATGTATTGTATTTATTAGATGCAAAATATAATAATCGACCCTTCCCGTTACTTCTTTATTATACATTGTAAACATTAATCTTTTATTTTTCTCATAAATCAAGGTACATGCAACTCTACATATTCGTCTTTATTAGCTCCGGTCGATTCAGTTTATTTATTTTGTTTGTGTATGGCAATTAATGCAGTTCAATATTTCAGTATAAATGACTTACGTGGTCTAATTTCTAATATATATTGGTATTTTATTCTACTTCAATCCTTCAACAATTCGGTTCTATCCTCTATTCATTTTTCTTACGTCTAATATTTATATGGAGTCACCATTAAAGAAGCAAAGGCTTATCCATCTATGTCCAGTAAAAAATGAAGACGGAAGGGAGAAATCCATCAATGACCTGCCAATTGATGTCCTTGGTGAAATAATGTCCCGTGTTTCTGCATTTTCTTCGCAGGACATGTTTGAAGCCGGCCACAGGTCCCTCATCATTCATATATCTTTTCCCTTTTGGTTTTTGTCCCCTACCTACGCTGCAGAATTGATCTGTTTATTAATTATAATTTGATCATTGTATGATTTTCAGTTGTAAGGCTCTATATGAGGCTACGAAACATCCTTTGGTTTATTCCCGTTGCTGTATGGATCTGTTTCGTTGGTATGTATGGCCAATGAAGTTCACTGACAAGGGTTTATTCTATTCAATGTGTTTGAAACATGGGAACAGAATGCCATTATTAGATATTGCATTTGTAAGTACTTAATATATATATTATCTGGGTAAACTTTTCTTATCCTTAATATATATATATATATATATATATACATTGTATTTGGTTTGATATAGTTACGATATTGGCCATTTGAACATTTGTAACTTGAAATTCATTGTACTATGATTTGGCTTTGAGAAAATAAAGCATATTTCCTCAAAAAAAAAATATATATATATATATATATATATGTGTTAAATTCTGATAATTTTAGTCAAAATTGAAGGATAAGTACGCTGCAAGTAATGACTTAAATGGTGCCTTGACAATTCTGGACGAGCCTATCACTTTGGGTCACATTCCATCACTCTATTTCAAGTGTATTCTGCTCCTGGCTTCCAACGACGTTCGACATATAAAAGAAGCATTAACTTTGTTATCTTCAATTAGCGGTGAAAAAAAATTGTTGGTGTCTGCAAGACTGAAAGTTCTACGTTGGTTCAGTACGAGATGGGATTTTCCAGACCTATTCGCTTCTTCTAATGTGAGGGTATTTTGCGAAGATGATAATCATATTATTAGCATGTTACCTGTATGGTCGGATGATAACTACGAGCGGCTCGATATTAAGTGTTATAAATGTATTGCCACCCGTGAATGTTGGCTTTTTCGTCCACATAATCCAAGATATAGCTTTTGATAATGTAATGTCATCGAATGAATTTAAATTTAATTTTATATGTGTTTTTGTTTTTCTTTTATTGTTGTATCCATAATCGCTAAATTGGTCCTGTAGTTAATTGTTCCGCACTACTTATGAACTTCATATATTCTTAATTTACCGCATTCGGATGAATTATATTTTTTATGTCCAACTCCGTATGTTCTTCACCAAAATGCCGCTCTCTCATGGTTTCTATATTCTTTTATTATATATATTTTTTTTTACCTTTTTTTGAATTATTTTTTTAAATTTTGTAGGCGCATATATGCTTATAAAATTTTAAATTTTATAATATATTATAATTATAATTTGTATCTCTAATGATAAATTATTATTAAAAGTTTTAATAACTAATTTTCGGAATATGTTATCATCACACCTCATATTTTCTTATTAACAAAAAATTGTTGGTTTCACAACGAGCTAAAGTGATTCGATGGTTTCATGCGCGGCCATTCTTTCCTTACAACTTTGGCGATTTAGCATATAAGATAATATGTGATAATAAGCAGCACATTATTAGCTTGATGCGTGGTTGGACTGATGACGAGTACGAGAATTTTAAAACTAACTTCTTATTTTGCATTGCTACTTGGGAGCGTTGGACCTTTCGTCCATGTAATGCCAACTACATGTATTTAAGAGGAATTGCTATGTTTGTTTTTTTGTCGTTTTGGTGGGTGATAGTTGATTATGACTTATTCTTAATTTTTTTCTTATTGAATTTTATATTAAATAAATATTCAATTGTCCATCTTTTTTTGTTGTCATATAATATTTTGTATTTATAGAGATGGACATTAAAATTACGACAGTCAAGTAAAATATGAAGAATGATTTCAAAATAATTAAACATTTAGAAAGTTGTCAAATGCATTCAAGATAAGGCCAATATTCCCAAATACCACATTTTTCTTCACCACTTTCAGTAAACATCTGTTTCCCAGCCATTGGATCCTCACATATCTTCATTTTTTTTGCCATATTTGGAAGCAACCGAAATAATCCTTCCTCTTATTTCCTTCGTCCACTGGATTTCCAAGCCAGCTAATTTTGGACCGGTAAACCTTTTAAACTTGGTGTAAACGAATTTGGACCGGTAAACCTTTTAAACTTGGTGTAAACGAAATCATAAAACATTTCCACATCCCATTTCGCCAGGTCAAATACTGTGTTTGGTATCTGCATGTAATCGGTATTTTTATCAGCTATCTCAATCCAATTTTTAATTAACTCCTTATACCGTTCAGTTGTCTCATGAATTTCATACGTAAAATCTGTAGCAGCATCTACCAATCGAC
Organism: Hygrophila difformis; assembly: GCA_030278955.1. NCBI lineage: Eukaryota > Viridiplantae > Streptophyta > Magnoliopsida > Lamiales > Acanthaceae > Hygrophila > Hygrophila difformis. The sequence continues at coordinate 25,128,028 of JAOANR010000012.1, forward strand.
ATTCTTTATGTGCGGTCTCAAGAAAGTGGATCGCTCTAAGGATATTTTCTCTATCCTCATCAGTTAGTTGAGCCAATTGTATGATCAAGATATTATCCAGCAGAATCTTGCACTCCGTCATGTGTGATCCTTTCGAAAAATAAGTACCTGTGTATCATAATAAAAAAATCTGAAATTTAATCAAAAGTTACATAATAGAGAAACCATTTGCTAGAAATATATTAAATACCTACCAACATATGGAAAGAAAATGTTTGATTGTGTTATCGCTTTGCTTGATGAAGCAGTATTTTCCATGTAGAAGTCATGACAACTTTGCCTATATTCCTTCGAATGAAAGTATAATTTCGATTATCTATATATATTTACATTGCCCTTCCATTGTTTGCCTATATATAGTGTTATAAAATGTATTCAATATAATTAATGTATATCATCATTCAAATCGGGAATATAAAGATTTTTCGTGCACTGAACAGTTTTTGAAAAAATTTTATTGTTTAAATGGAGTGTTACTTCAATTTATTGAAATTGATAGAATTATGATACATAAAAAATTATCTGTGTAGAGTATTAAAAAAATGCGTCGTGGGTACCTGTTTAGAGTATTAACAAATGCGAAATTAAAACATCAACAAACACATGGCGGACTAGAAAAATATGGAATACATACCAACATATGGAAAGAAAATATTTGATTCCGTCAACCCTTTGCTTGATGAAGCCATTTCTCAATGAACACGTCGGGACAAATTTGCGTTGATTTTATACTATTGAAAATATTATCTTGCTTATCTATATAAAGATAAGTAGTTATTTTATTTGTTTGCCTTATATAGTTTTTTTAAAATGTATTCAAAAATAATTAATATGTATCATCATTCAATTCTATCATATAAAGTGTTTACAGCCATTAAATAATTTTAACAGTTTTTATTCCTTTAAATGAAATATTACTGCAATTGCTTGATAATAATAGAATCATGATACATAAAAAAGTATTGAGAATCCGAAAAATCTACATTCGAATTAAACGTATTTATTAACTCCATATTTGTCTTCTTCATACGTTTATGCATTTACCACTAAGATAATAAATTAATATATGTTGAATGGTAAATTCTGCTACATTGTATTTCAATATACTTAGATTCATAGTATCAAAAAAATATAATACGAATTTATTAATCATTAATTATATTCTGTGATTTATTCCGCCTATCTATTATTCACGTCCCATAAATTCACATTCGTTGGAATATACATATTATAGTCAATACCAAGTACTATTCAAATTACATTCTCGAGTTCATTCAATACTTTTAAATTATCTTACTTAATTATCTATGTATAAGTCCGATAAAACATTTCGTTTGCCATCCACCCACTATAAAATGTGATCGATCCCACGCACAAAATCATATCATCAATTATATCATCATATATCCTATCAACTTCAATCTCATTTGCTCGAATTTACTGAACCTTTTTAACTTATCCTTAACTACCCTCATGGATGCTATTGTTCCCTTTAAGAATTTGACTCCAAGTTCGGTGAAAGTATCTGTAAAGGGAAGATGTGTTTGTTGCTATGCTGTCGAGGGTCAACAAAAAGACTTTTTAATTAGTTTCGAGTGCATCCTGCACGACAGCGAGGTAATTGTTGTTTTTACAAGTTCTATTCGGTATACTAGATTATATTATTGATCGATTTACTCTAACCAACTTCTCTTTAATTCTAGGGGACTCGATTTCATTTTAGTGCATCAAGATCAGTGGCAAAGAAGTTTTCCAAGGTATTCGAGGAGGGTTCTATTTATTCAGTTTATCGATTCTTTGTTACTGATAACAAAGATAGATTTCGACTGACGGCTCACGACTACAAAGGAAATTTATATGGAAATTCAGTTGTGACTGTATGCAAAGAGCAAAATTTTCCAAATCTGAAATATGTATTTAAGCCATTCAAGGATATAATTGCAATGGATGATCCTCAGAACGAAGCTCCTTTTGGTAAGTGTATTATCTATTTTACATACTAATTTTAATAATAAAATCTCCTTATTTAAAGGTTCGTATGATTCGAAAAAAAAATTTTTTGTATTTATATATATAACAACTTCTTGATTATCTTTTTGTTCATTGTCATAAATAGATATCATTGGCAGCGTTACAAGAATTGATGGTCCGAAAAAGAAAACCACTAGGGATGGGAAAGAGAAGCGTCTCCTTGAAGTTTCCCTTCAAGATGATGAGTAATATTTTACTTTTATCTAATACTATTCTTTATGTGACTGCCGATGTTTATATTTTATATAAATATACCCTTACTTTCCTCATCAATTGTAAATTACAGGGAGTTAATCATAAACTGTACTCTTTGGGACGATTATGTGGAGACGTTTTTGTTGGGTGTCAATTCAGATGATATTGCGAGGAATATATTTGTCCTTCAGTTCTGTCGTGCTAATACATTTCAGGGTTTGTTTTCTACTTATGTATCAAATAATTTATACTTACTTATTATTATGTTGCAATATATTTTTGTATGTAATTTATTGCGCTAGGTAAAATGCAAGTTCAAAATGCATTCCGTGTGTCGAAACTTCTTTTAAATCCTGACATTCCAGAGGCCAAAACTTTTTTGGAAAGGTTAGTTCTTCTAACCTTTATAATACTGTAATTTAATATTTCACTTAAAATAAAGTATTCTATTAATTTAACTAACTCTATCAAAAAAATGATTTTAAATTATAGGATTGAAGCTATAAGTTTGCCCGAGAAGTCACTCTCTAGCTTTCCTACTGCTAGCTTTTCTACCGATGGACAAGTTTTTTCTTCATGCAAATTAACTACTATTAAGGATTTATGTACTTCTGGAGTGGTAATTTCAATATTCTCTTTCGTTACACCTTATATTTTATTTTTCAGCACTACACAACTTCAATTTGTTTATACTATTTCGTTGCTGTGTAGGGAGGTTCATTCTTAATTAATGCTGACGTCGTGCACATAGAGGAATCAGCCGGATGGTACTTTCATTCCTGCAAGACATGCCAGAGGAAATTAACAGTTGTGCAATCAAACTTTTATTGTACTAGTTGTGATTTAATTCGTGATTCCGCTGCAATGAGATATAAATTAATAGTTTTGGCTGCTGACGATACAAGCTCATGTTCGTTGCTCCTCTGGGATAGCCAAGCCGAAAGTGTTTTAGAGAAGAGTGCATCAGTATTGTACAAGGAAATGAGCGAGGTATCATCAAATATGTCATTTATTTTATTTGAATTTTTAAATGTACAATTTAATAATTCTCCATTTGGAATTTTTCATTTTTTAGGAGGTCGACTTCCCTACTTACATCCTTCAGACTTTAATGAACAAAAGGTTCACATTCAAATTAACCGTTGGAGATGGAGAAACATGGCGATTTGATCGTCCAATTACTGTTGATTCAGTGAAAATTGCACTCCCAATTGATGTTGATAGTCAAGTTGACAATGAGTCCGGAATGTCAAATAACCCCTCAATTTATTCCGAGAGCAATCAATCTCCGCACCAGACTCCCGGTTTCTCTCATATCTTAACTGCTGAAGAAGATGATGTCGATGTACGCAAAAATTTGATTGATGATTTCTCCTCTTCAAAATGCGATTCAAAAGTTCTTCTTCAAGTCAAGACTGAGAAGATCGATTGACGCCACAAGATTATTTTACGCATGCTAATATTTATATTATGCTTTCAGTATTTAATTTCTTATTGCAAAGACCGTATAGTTTGTATTTGAATCCATTCTATTGAATTATGGTTAGTATTATTAATTTGGAAACAATATTTTTCATCATTATCCACATTGCGTTATTCAGTTGATTTAGTTACGCGGCAAATTTTTTGCGGAATATCATATTCACAGCTTTCATTTCTCTTTGTTCTTTTTTTTGATCATATTAAAAAAAAGTCATATGAAAAATTGTAAATATAAAATAGATCTCTACAAAAAGCACAAAACATTAGGCAAAGGACTAATGCAATTAGTTTATACCAATTTTATTTGTCCTGCCAATCCAGAAATTCATTCCGCAATTGTATTTCCTTCTATTATTACTAATGCAATTAGTTTATTTAACCTATATTATTACTTTTTGAACGTTGATTATTTTTATACCCAATTCATAGTACTGACATTTCACATTTCACACTTTATTTAATTGTGTTTATTTAAATGAAATTTAATGTCTGTAAGTGCTAATTTTTTGGCTTAATAATAATATGACCAATATACTTTGCTATTAGACACTGAATATTGGATATATTTATATTTATAGTTCATTTTTCATATTCCAATAATTAAGACTGTATTTAGATGCAAAAATCGAGTTTGTCCTATATTAGATAGTAATTTCTCTATTACTTATTTTGAGTAAGTATTGAGAGTAGTCAATGAATATGATTAGGAACGTTGTAATCAATTTCGATTCATTGATATTTTCAAGCGTGTATTTGTTATAAAAAAAATTGAATAATTTCATTAAATTAAATTTAAATTCTGTAAAGTGTAATTCTTGAATATAATATATGTAGGACCAATCCTGCAATTATCAATTTATCAATTTATTCAATCCATATTATTACTCATTCAATGTCGATTAGTTTTATAACTCATTCATAGGATTGGCCTTTCAATTTTCATACATTATTTACTTATCATTCCCAATACTTTTAATTAATTTCTGATACACTATAACTCAGTGAATGCTTTAATTGATTATTTGTATAGATGAATGTAATTGTCCTTTGTTCACAACCACTAATTTTATTTACAATTTACTTAAATTGTATTGAATAGTAATCTACTTATAATTCTTCGTTAATTGAGTACAATTTGTTGAATTATAATTCGCTTTAATATTTTTCTTATTTTTTCCTACAATTCACCGAATTAATACACAATCAGACCATCTCTTCATTAGATGAACTCTCTACTGTAATTTTAAAATCTTCTTTTCTTCTACAGAGGGATGAAGAGGAACTCAAAGAGACCGAGTAACAATGGAAAAGAAAATATTAGTATTTCTGAAAATGTATCTCAGAATTCTCGAATTAAAGTCCGGCGAATGGACGAGGAAACACAAAAAAAGTATTCAGTGATGTCCTCCTCAAATCAGAATCTAACATCTCCTTTTGGCAGGACTCCTCTTAGTTGCCTTTCGAATGGTGGGTTTAATTTATTTTTTGCACAATTAATTTCAATTGAAACTTCATCTTATGTATTCTATCTATTTAAAATGCAGGAATTAATCAATTTGGTTTTACAACTTCTCTAAGGCCTTCATACGACGAACACACCCAATCTCAAAGTTCTCAAATTTCAGGTTCATAGTATTTTTGAACGACAATTACATTTTCTATATTTTTTCGAAGTTTATATCAATTTTAGAGTAAATTACATATATTTTTTTCGTATTTTTCTTTCATTAATCGTTTCATATTAGAAGGCAAATCTCTCAAATTATTAAGTATCAATTCGATTTTAATCAAACAATTCCAATATAGATTCTATTCACATCTCCAATTATTATTTACTAATGACAATGCATTCTACAGTTTTATCCCGTGATTATGATTTCACAGTCAATGATGATGAATATGAAAATTTGGCTGCGTCTTTGGTGAATGAAGGTTGATTTTTAAAAATATATTTTCTAACACTTATCTACAATTTTGTATAATTAAATTAATTAAATATATTATCTGGCAGATACAACTCTTCCTTCCTTTGCTTCAGAAGTGTTACATGAGATAAATAATTCACCCGCCATTAAAGTCATAGGTAAGTATTTATTTTCCAATATTTAAATCTAATTCCAACAGCAATTGCGACAGGGAGTTTTGCTTGCAGAATACAATGATTTAGGAGATCCAACCTACTTATGCGGCCATTGTGAAGCAAATTTTTGGTATGACGAACGTGCTGGCAAGCACTATAAGGGCAAAAATCCAAAGTACACTGTATGTTGTTTAAATGGGAAAACAATGATCCCTAGAATGCCACTACCACCTCCGTTATTGAGGGATTATTATTTGGGGAACAGCCCTAAGAGTAGGAATTTTCTGCAACACCTGAGATCCTACAATTCTATGTTCAGTTTCACTTCAATGGGAGGAAAGATTGATAACAACATAAATAATGGATCCTGTCCACCCATGTTCCGTATTAGTGGTCAAAATTATCATTCGATTGGTACATTACTTCCTCCCGAGGGAAGAAGTCCACAATTCGGACAACTCTATATATATGATACTGACAATGAAGACCAGAATCGGATCAATGTTGTTGGGTAAATTTCATAATTCTAATCTAATTTCTGTTTTCATCTATATAATCAATATATTCTATTATCTACTGATTTTTATTATGTTTACTTAAATCATCTATATATAAAATTTATTGATGTTTAATTATATATTTATACACTAAAATTGATATCCCAGCGTATTTTATTTACAGTGGAAGCGGCCGAAATCCTCCCGATCTTGATATTGAAATTGTTTGTGCCCTCCGAAGAACATTGGACGAGCATAATGTTCTCGCAAAATCTTTCTGTATGGCCAGGGATAGATTAAACAGTGAGAATACAAGAATTTTAAAACTTCGCCTCATAAGCAGTCGAGCTCATGATGGGAGGACATACAATCGCCCTTCTGTTTCTGAAGTTGCAGCTCTTTTAGTGGGACACTTTGATGAAAACTTGGACGCTAGAGACATAATTATTGAAAGTCACAATGGATCTCTACAAAGGATAAATGAATTACATCCTTCTTATCTTGCACTACAATATCCCTTGCTATTTCCTTATGGTGAAGACGGATTTAGGGATGGAATACCCAGGCATCATATGCAACAAATGAAGAGAAAAAATATTACTCTCAGGGAATATTTATCTTACAGGCTTCATCCCAGGGAATCCGAATTGTCTCTCATTTTTCTATCTAGAAAGTTATTCCAACAATTCTTGGTGGATACTTATACAATGGTGGAAAGTGGGAGGCTTCTGTATATTCGGAATAACCAAAAAAAATTGAGATGTGATTTGTACAAGGGATTGCAGGATGCTCTTTTGGAGGGGGAATCCGAAGCTACAAATTGTGGAAAGCGTATTATATTGCCTTCTTCGTTTACAGGCGGTGCAAGGTATTTAATACAAAACTATCAAGATGCTATGGCAATTTATAGGTGGGCTGGATATCCAAATTTATTCATCACGTTTACATGTAATCCTGCTTGGCCGGAAATAACTAGATATGTTACGAAGTATGGTCTTAAAGCTGCTGACAGAGCTGATATTGTTTCTCGAGTGTTCAAGATGAAATTGGACCTCATGATTCAGGATTTTAAACGTGAACGAATATTTGGAGATGTAAAAGGAGGTGAAATAAATTTACTTTTGATTTCATGCTAAAATTAATTTTATCAGGAGCAATTTGTATATGTTCTTTTATTAATTTCTGTGTAAGATATTCAGTTATGCTTATTTATTTATTTAATCATCTATCTTATTTGCAGTTGTATATACAATAGAATTTCAGAAGCGATGATTACCACATGCTCATATATTATTGTTCGTTTATGGCGGACATAATGTTCAGAGTCCTCAAAAGATTGATGAGATCATTTCAGCCGAACTTCCAGACAAAGAAGACGATCCTTTATACTACGATGTTGTTTGTAATCTAATGCTTCATGGACCCTGTGGTTCGGCGTTTAAGAATTCATCGTGCATGATAAATGATCGATGCTCAAAGTATTATCCCAAGCGTTTTGTTGATTCTACAGTTATTGATGATGATGGATATCCTGTTTACAGACGTCGTGATAATGGCAATAATCTTGAGAAAAATGGATTCTTATTTGATAACCGCCATGTGGTTCCACACAACAGGGATCTTCTCATGAAGTATGGTGCGCATATAAATGTAGAATGGTGCAACCAAAGTCGATCGATCAAATACTTATTTAAGTATGTTCATAAAGGTTATGATCGAGTCACGGGTTCGTTCTACGAAAGTTCTGGAATTGACATTTCGTCTGATACAACTGATGAGGTGCAAAATTATTTTGATTTCATATATATATCTACCTGCGAGGCTACATGGAGATTGTTCATGTATGATGTCCACTATCGCAATCCACCAGTTGAACGACTTGGTTTTCATCTACCTGGACAACAGCCTGTTGTTTTCTCAGAAGATTCATCTATTTCTACGGTTGTTGATCAAGCACGTATAAGGGAATCTCAATTTCTTGCTTGGTTCAAAGCAAATTCTAAATATGCAGAAGCAAGTGAATTGACGTACAGTGAGTTTCCATCTAAATTTGTATGGAAGGATCAATTAAGAGAATGGGTTCCCAGACAGAAAGGTTTTTCAGTTGGGAGGATGAATTACATTCATCCTCGCTCCGGTGAATTGTATTATATGCGATGTCTGCTCAATGTTGTGAAGGGTCCAAAATGTTTCCAGGATCTGCGAAAAATTGATGGCATCCAGTACGAATCATATAAAGATGCTTGCTATTCTTTAGGGTTGCTAGAGGACGATGGCGAATACGTTGATGCAATGAAGGAGGCAAGTCATTGGGCCTCCGCAGTCATCCTGAGAAATCTATTTGTTTCCATACTTTTGTCGTGTTCTATAACATCTCCCGGTGATCTTTGGACAAAATCCTGGCATTACATGTCTGATGATATTTCATATAAAAATCGTAAGCTACAAAAAACCTTTTTTTACTTAAATGATCAATATAATGTTCTAACAGTATATTTGGTCTCATTTTTTCGTTTTTTTATTTTATTTGATCCATAAATAATGTAATTTCTTTTTTTTCCAGATTCTGGCATAGGAGAAGCTGAGATACAAAATTTCATTTTGATTGAGATTGAGAAATCTCTACAGCGTGGTGGTATGAGCCTACGGGATTTTCCTGATATTCCTTATCCGACTAGAGTAGACTCGGGTTATGATTCTAATGTTCTTATAATGGATGAGTTATCGTATGATCATACATCTAAAAATGCACAGTTGAGCAGCTAAAGGTTCATGATACCGTCTTGGATGCTTGCAACACAGGAAAGGGTGGTGTATATTTCCTTTATGGTTATGGAGGCACCGGGAAAACATTTGTCTGGAATGGTATGGCTGCTGCATTAAGATCAAAGGGTGAAATTGTTCTGTGCGTTGTTTCAAGTGGTATTGTAATACCATAGAAATTGCCCGAAATATATATATATGAATATATATTTTTGATTAATTCACTAAGTAGATTTTTAATCAAATCTATATATATTTATATGTTCAAATATTTGCTTAAAGATTAGTATATTATTTTCTACAAAACATACTTTGAAAAATTATATATATATATATATATATTTGTCTTTTCAAATAAATATATGGATTTCAATATCAAGTGTAATAAGTATATGGTTCATAGAATATTTTAAATCCATATACAAGTTTATATACACATATATAAATACCTTGGTCTTGAAATAATCTTTCCAAACATGTACACATGTATATACATGTATATATTCATATGTTTAAATTATAATGAGAATTATCTATTTTCTATATATCCTTGATTAATCATTCTACCCATATATTTTTTTATTATGGGATTATTCTAGAATGCCATAATATAATTGGGAATAATTTGACTATGGTTTGAAATTGTAGGGTGGAATATTAATCATATCTTGTCATTTTCAAATAAAGAATATATTCCTTTTTGAAGCTATGTATGATTTACAAGATCACAAAAATTCCCACATTATGATTTTTTTTAAGATAAGAATCTTAATATATATATATATAAAAAAAAAATTTAAAAAAAAAAAAAAGTTACTGTAGCATGCTACTGTAGCACGCTACTGTAGCATGCTACTGTAGCAGTCGGGCATTATGTGTTTTTGGCGACTTTTTGCCATTTTTTGGGTCCCAAAGGTGGGAATCTTGATCTATCACGGGTGAGGCCTCTTTTGGACGTTATGTATTGAGTCCCACCTCCATTGTCAGCCATTTTTCATCAATCATTCACCCCAAAACTCTCCCAAAACTCTCCCAAAGCCAAACACTCTTCCGACGAACTTCCGGCGACTTTCCGACGAGTTTCCGGCAACCAAATCCAACCAAGGAAGTGTGTAGATCAAGGATTGCAGGCTTTGGATTGTTGGTAAGATGTTATTCAAGTTTCCTTATGATTTTAAGATCATAAACATCATCCTAACTTACGAATCTTCGTATTCAAGCACAAATCGGAGCCAAGGGAAGAATAAATCGGGTGGAAGAGATTCGTTCGTGACATCCCGTGGATTCCGGACGACCCCGTGACTTCCTAAACATCATCCCCACTGTAAGTTAACCTTACTATGGTTTTGGGTGACTTAAAATGCAACCAAACATAGAGATTTAGAAACTATAAAAATCTGTCAACAAGAGAAACCCTCAACGCAGCGTTTTTGTATGAATTTTTCGAACCTCTAAAGCTGCTCAAACAAGAAAACTCAAAACATGAAAAGTGTTCCTAAGACTTTGGTTTAGCTTCTGTAAAAATTTTAGAATTTTTCATGATGTTTTAAAACCTGAAACCAACCCAAAACCGAAGAGTATTAAATCTGGATCTTACAACTTGGACAGATTTCACTCTCAATCTTGTTAGCCATTTTGACCTTGGATCTAGACCGATCTAGGATTGGAGTTAAACACAAGAATTGTAGATCCATGAGTTTAGAACATTACTGTAAGTTTTTAGAATTTTTCATTGAGATTTGAACCTCCAAACTCGAGCCGATCCGATCTGCGTTAGAACCGATGTCAAGAACCTTGACAGATTTCATAACCAAACTCGACGAGCAAAACTCTTACTTCGAGTGTTCAAACCTGAAAACTCAAAACTAAGATTTTGATCCAAAGATCTTAGGCTATATTGTGTGAAAATTTCAGAAATTTTCATCAAGTTTTGATACCCCAAAACGTGCCGGACATATTCTGCGTTTTTAAGAATTTTCAAAGGATGACAGTTTTCATAACCGAACTTGAGGAGCTTATTCCTATCATTTCTAGCCCGAACCAATCCTCATGATCTAAACAAAAGTTGTTGGAAATCAAGTCTAGTATGTGCCTGTAAAATTTCAGAATTTTTGGAGTCCATTTGATATGATAAAAAGTCAAATCATTTAATGTTGTCAAACCTGAATCCTGACAGCTTTTTGTTTCTGTAAAAGACTTGATTTTTGACATGCTTCCCTTCGTTTTTCCGAAAAACTTAAAACACGAAAGTTGTTCGTTGGGATGTTTTTGAGATACTGTGAAAATTTCAAATCAATCGCCTAAGAAATGGATTTTTAAACCAAAAAGGCGCAAACTGTGATTTTTAAATCGAAGAGATTTTGAAATTCGAAACAAACGGTCGAGACGTTGAAATACGATATATATATACTTTTGAAAAATCCCGTTACACCAAATAAAAACATTTTCTTTAAAAGAATTCTTTTGAAACATTGGGGACTTGTGACCAAGTTTGATATTATCAATATGATTCATGCGGGTTTGATTCCCTATGATGTATTTGAGTTCTTGCGGGTTAGATTCCCCAAGGGCGATCGTATGTTTTCCTACGGGTTTGATTCCCTAGGATGTATTGAGTTCTTGCGGGTTAGATTCCCCAAGGGCGATTGTATGATTTCCTGCGGAAATATTGATTATGAGGATTGCGGTCACAAGAGCCCTGGTGAATGGTGAACTATAAAAGAAACGAAAAATATTTTGAGAAATGATACTTTTGATATTGGCTGCGGCCGCCGGATCACCGGCTAAATGATACTTTTGAAATTGGCTGAGGCCGCCGGATCACCGGCTAAATGATACTTGTGATATTGGCTGCGGCCGCCGGATCACCGGCTAAATGATATATTGTTGAGATGGTGGCGTATCGGGAAGAATTTTTTAAAAGCTCAAAACATTTTTTTCCTTTAATTTAATTAAAGGCTTTGAAACCCCTAACCCATGCTATGTGTTAACTTACTCAGCGCGTTTTTGCTGACCCAAACCATTTATCCTCTTTTTCTTTCAGAGTTGAAGAATATGCATCATCATATGCATACTGGGAATTTTTGGGGATTACATTATATTTTAAATTTTGCGTTAAACTAGAATTTGCATGAACGGGCCTGTTTAACCCGTGTTTTGGCCATGTCGGCCCTTATACTTTATTTCCGCTGCACAAATTAAAATTTCCGCTGCAACTTTGATGTATTATTTTTAAATTATTTATGAATGGGCTGTTTGAATATTTTTAATTCTGAAAAACCATAGCCTTGCATCTCTTTAGTGAGCTCGGAGAAACCGTGTCTTGCTAGGGAGGTGTGGCGGTGGCATCCCGGCCTGGGTTACCAAAACCGGGGTGTTACAGGTATTGCAGCCTTATTGCTTCCAGGAGGAAGAACCGCGCACTCACGTTTCAAAATACCTATTGAGGTTACAGAAGACTCTATGTGTGGAATTCCACCAAAATCTTCACTTGCACGTCTCATTCAAAAAGCAAAATTGATTATTTGGGACGAAGCTCCAATGACGCATAGACACTGTTTTGAAGCATTGGACCGAACACTCAGGGATGTTATGAGGCCTCTAAACAGTGAGAGTATAAATGTACCATTTGGTGGAAAAACAATTGTTTTTGGTGGAGATTTCAGACAAATTCTTCCTGTAATTCCAAAGGGTACAAGGGAACAAATTGTGAATTCAAGTTTAAATTCTTCGAGGCTATGGAAATTTTGCACTGTAATGAGGCTAACCGAGAATTTGAGGCTTCGAGCTACATCTACACCAGAGGATAGATCAGAGCTAGACGTATTTTCGGAATGGTTATGTTCTCTAGGAGATGGGTCTCTGAATAAAGACAATGATGGTCTGGGCATGATTCAACTTCCTTCTGATTTAATTATTCATTATAATGATGATCCTGTAAGTGCAATTGTCTCTGCTATTTATCCTTCCTTTGATCGTTTGATGTCTGACTCAAGTTATTTGAAAGAACGAGCTATACTTGCTCCCACGTTGAAGGCTGTTGAAGCGATTAACTCATACATGATGTCATTGAACAATGAAGAATCCAGGACATATCTCAGTGCAGATACTGCGTCTCCTTCTGATGGTGGTTCTTCAACGTTTTCTGCAATTCACACTCAAGAGTTCCTGAATGCCATAGAATGTTCTGGTATGCCTGCTCACTCACTAACTCTCAAAGTAGGAACTACTGTTATGCTGCTCAGAAATATTGATTCTGTTCACGGATTGTGCAATGGAACAAGATTGGTTTTAACAAGAATGGGGAAAAATGTACTAGAGGGTGAGGTATTGAATGGCGACCGAAGTGGAGATAGAGTGTTGATCTCACGAATGAGTCTTACATCCTCTGACCATAGGATACCGTTTAAATTTGTTAGACGTCAGTTTCCTCTAATTGTTTCCTATGCTATGACCATAAACAAGAGCCAAGGTCAATCTCTACAAAATGTTGGAGTTTTCTTGAAGGATGGAGTTTTCACTCACGGGCAACTATATGTTGCAGCTTTGCGTGTGATAAGGCGTTCCGATCTGAAATTTTTATTGCCAAAGAAGGATAATCCTGATGAAAAGAATATGACTCTGAATGTTGTGTATAGAAAAATTCTACAGAAGATTTGAAGACATTTGATTTTATGATATACTATGCTTCGATTAATTTACTGACCAATTTGAAGTATCTATGGCCAATTTGAAGTTCACTCACAAGGATTTATTGTATGAAAGATATTTGAAACATGGCAATAGAATGCCACTGTTAGATATTGCATTTCTGAGTAATGAATATATATACTTTCTTTGGGTAAAACTTCTTTTTCCTTATTAGATATTTAGAACACTAATAATTTAAGTGAACATTGAAGGACATATATGCTACTATTAATGACTAGAACGGGGCGTTGACAACTCCGGATGAGTGCATCAGTTTTGGCCACATTCCATCACCATAATTCGTGTGCATTTTCCTCCTAACTGCCAATTACATTTATATAATACAAGCACTCATTTTGTTGTCATCAATAAGTGTTTAAAAAAAATTGTTGGTGGCTGCAAGAGTAAAAGTTCTACGTTCGTTCGGTACGAGATTTGATTTTCCAGACATATTCCTTTCTTCTAACGTCACAGTATCTTGCTAAGAGAATAATCATATTACTAGCATTTTACATGTATGATCCGATGTTGACTACGATCAGATAGATATCAAATCTTCAAAGTGTATTGCAACCCGTGATGTTGGCTTTTCCGTCCAATTGTAATATTCTGTCTGTTTCCTTTTATTTTTTTCGTCTATCTATAATTGCGAAATTGGTTCTGTAATTAAATCTTATCTATACAAGTATTCTATCTTTTATATTCAAATATCGATGTGGTGCTTTACTTAAGACATTATTTTTCTCTTACTAATGAAGTGTAAATTTTCTACATCATTAAATATATATATATATTATTAAATGCAATATAAAACATATTATTTAAATGTCACCAAAAAAAACATATTATCTACAAATTCTAAATTATTTCTATCAATAATATTAGAAACAATAATGAATCAACTAGATGGAATGACACAGCATCAAATATACGAAAGTCCAACTTCAATTCATTTTCTATGGAATTGATAGTTTTCGGATGATACCAATTCACGTATAATATTGTGATGCTTTATCTAATTACTCATTTATTATGCTGGCACATAAATCATATTTTGACTATAGGATCCAATTATTATACTCATACATAATATTTTTGTATGGACGTATAATGATATTACTTCCAATCATGCATTCCTGCGGGTACCGCGGGTGGGCTGACTAGTGCATCTCTAATGTTGGCTTGGTTATTCTTGGAAGATCCAGGAATATCCTTCTGCCTTTTCTTGATGTCCGAAATGTCAAATTTCAGATTCAAAATTTCTTTCTTTAGATCTTGAAATAATTTCAAGATCTCCTCTGTTGACTGATTCAAGTTATCTTTTTTCCAGGTATAATTAATACCCGGTTACCATAATCTTGAATCGTCTTTTGGATTTCTCTTAAGTCTTGTGATAACTTAGAGCTATCCGGATCAATTTCTTTCCGGTCAGTTCCTCTCATTTTTATGAAAGAAATTAATTTTAATAATATTTTGTCTTATAGACAAGTTCAAGAATTTTCTCTGGATATTTCTATTTTTTATTTCCAAATTTTGGAAATAACTCGTAGGTTTCAAATTAAATGAATCCATTAACTAATTAAATCTTCACCATTAAGAGATAAAATATTATAAATAATATAATTAATATGTTCTTCAATAAAACCTAGGCTCTGATACCAATTTTCAAGCGCATTAGGAGTCATTTGCATAATGAAAAATTAAGTATATTGAGAAAGGACTATAGTAAATAAAGTCAAACTTCCTTGGGGTATGAATGAAATAAAGAAAAAGTTGTTGGATTCCTTTATTAATTTCAAATTGGTCCTATGGCCTAAATTTTACAAAACTGTGTTTGTTATGGCCTGTTTTCATAATTGTAACTTGTTATGGCCTAAAAGCGGAATGCCTCCTTGTTATGGCCCTTTTTAACATTTAACCGTAAGATATAACATCCGTATTTTTCATAGAAAAATCTCTAATCAAAGACGGAACAAGATCCATTTTGCATCATATCTAAGGGATTCCTCGGTTCGGGTCGAAGAAGCAATGTAACTCGATCATTATCAAACGGACTGCAATCTTGGCTCGTCGGTTGACTTTCAGGTCGCTATTGTCATTCATCCAATGGAGGTGGTAGGGACTCGGATGCTCTTCAGTTGGAATGCCTAACCTGCGAACAACACAGGCACTCACAGCATTAGTGCAACTACCATTGTCAACAATTACAGAAGCAA
Organism: Hygrophila difformis; assembly: GCA_030278955.1. Lineage (NCBI taxonomy): Eukaryota > Viridiplantae > Streptophyta > Magnoliopsida > Lamiales > Acanthaceae > Hygrophila > Hygrophila difformis. The sequence goes on from JAOANR010000012.1 coordinate 25,144,020, forward strand.
CATTGCCCTTTAGATCACAATGACAATAAAATAAAAATGGAAACATTCCTTACTCCCGATTCATTTCTAATTTAATTAATTTAAGGATATGTTTATATGATTTTAGAATGAATTAATTTATTAATTCATTATGGATAAGTTTATATAATTTTGGAATCAATTAATTTATTAAGGATATATTTATGATTTTGTAATTTGTCTGATATGTTTATATGTTATAATCTACATGTATTATAGGTATACCGTAACTAATTATAATTCTAAAAAATATGAATTATTTTAATATTGACACCCTTTTAGATTATACATATAAAATTAAATTCGAATTGTCTATAAAGACATAATTACTACTAATTATGTTCACATTTAGATTTATATATATTAGGAATATGAAAAAAAAAATTATGCATTATCCGAGTCACAAAGTAATATTTTATTATAGCATGATGCATTTGCAAAAAATAACAAAACAAAATTACACGTAGAGTATAATTAATTATAATTATCAAATATGAATTGGTTAATATTGGTCCCACCATTTTACTTTTTACTTTGTACACATAAAATATATTGCAACCAGAATAATTAGAAAAGTATATAAAATATGTTAGAAAAATTAAATAGTTAACTATAAATGAATCTAAATTAGGTATCAAATAAACAACTAGAAGAGAAATTAATAAATACTTGCATTAAAATAACAAATTATTCATATTGGCATATAAACCACATCCAATTTGTAGGAATTTCATATTTCCTTTGCAAGTGGTAATTCAATTCCTTTTTCGTTTTCTTCAATCAGTTTGTATTGATGGATAAGAAAAATTGGAAGAATCAATTTGAAGAGAGCTTGCATTTGTGTTTCATTTTGCAGGACTCTAACAAGGTGTTTCCCAATATTTAATATAAATTTAAGTACAAGTGCTACTGTTAGGGTTGGGGCTGATGATTTTCTCAACTCTGACTATGATAAAAAATGATTATGAATGGTAATTATTACTTCCCAACATCATCACCTTCTGTTTTGTTTCTGATGTTCAATTCTATACCTTTCGAGGAGCAAAAATTAGGTGGTTTTATTTTAAAAATCTTGAATTGAAGTGAATGGGATTATCTGTTGATTCTAATCTTGATGACCTTACTCCAAGTTTTCCAAAATATCATTCCTTCGGTTTGTTTTGTTATAATAGTAATTTTCTTTATCTTCATGATAGTTTCATTTGGGAACATGGCTTCCCTTTAGCTCTAGGCTTACTGAATCTGAGATGCAAAAGAAGTGGAAGGAAGAACTTCATGAAGAATTGGAAACGACTATAGGCAAGTTTTGTCCAGTTTTTAGGCAAGTGTCATGTTTCAGTAATTTTGTTTTATCATTATTTTGCATATTTAACTGACCCATAGCATGTTTGTTTTCTTATTTGGAATATGCTTCAATTCTTTGCATTTTGAAGTCCTCACCAGCTGTAATTTATTTCAACAATCTGTAGGATTTGAAAGAGTAGATTTTGATTTATAGCTTGCACTATGCAATCCTCACCACAAGTAGATGTTATTGTTTGTCAGGAGGTAACCAAAAGCATGAGGAAGAAATGGATTCATAAACAATCTACAAAAACTTTGTTCTTCGGGTCAGGCTGTACTCTTTAGTTTTTAAACATTTATTGCATTGTCCAATACACAAGTTACTAGAGTTGTAGTTTTGTGCTATCGTGCTTTGCCATTCTAATTTTTCATGGCTTTCGTTAAGCAAACGAGCACATTGAGAAAATGAATCTCCTTTTCTATTTTATTTCATCTATTGTTTCTTAATGCTATTGTGGTGTTGTATTGATAAGTTTTCATATGAATTATGTATTTAGAATCAAATTCGGCGGTTATTTTAAATTTTCAATATTTACCAACGGTTGAGAAAGTGAATTTTAACCTCATTTCCTCTAGCTATTTTTATATTGATGTACTATGTACTTTATGGATTGTTTGATTGAATCACCCCATGGTATGTAGTTCACATTGTAGCGAATCCTATTTCTGCTTTGCCCGCCATAAATTCGGTCACAATATAAGTTTTAGTTCCAAGATTGATTCTCTGTGGTTTAAAATAGATGGTCTTTTCTGGATGAGAGGCAAGTTATAAATGTTTGTGGTTCATACAAGCAGTAAACCCATACAGATAATATTCCAGTATCGGAACCGGATAGAAGCTATAGTTCCTTGGTTGAGGTATACTATTCTAAGCTCCTATTAATGTTTACGGTCTATTAAATCTACATTATAAACTTTGTAACAATGAGAGATTGGTTCTTTTGACATTTAATTTATATGAAATTGTTGCATGCTTTTACATGTTGTCTTATTTAAGACAACTCATAGTATTCGATGGTAAAGAATAACTATCAAGAGCTATCAGTCACCGGATAATAAGATATAACATCTAAATGGAAACATTCCTTACTCCCGATTAATTCTAATTTAATTAATTTAAGGATATGTTTATATGATTTTAGAATGAATTAATTTATTAATTCATTATGGATAAGTTTATATAATTTTGGAATCAATTAATATATTAAGGATATATTTATGATTTTGTAATTTGTCTGATATGTTTATATGTTATAATCTACATGTATTATAGGTATACCGTAACTAATTATAATTCTAAAAAATATGAATTATTTTAATATTGACACCCTTTTAGTTTATACATATAAAATTAAATTCGAATTGTCTATAAAGACATAATTACTACTAATTATGTTCACATTTAGATTTATATATATTAGGAATATGAAAAAAAAAATTATGCATTATCCGAGTCACAAAGCAATATTTTATTATTGCATGATGCATTTGCAAAAAATAACAAAATAAAATTACACGTAGAGTATAATTAATTATAATTATCAAATATGAATTGTTTAATATTGGTCCCACCATTTTACTTTTTACTTTGTACACATAAAATATATTACAACCAGAATAATTAGAAAAGTATATAAAATATATTAGAAAAATTAAATAGTTAACTATAAATGAATCTAAATTAGGTATCAAATAAACAACTAAAAGAGAAATTAATAAATACTTGCACTAAAATAACAAATTATTCATATCTATATAAAAAAATAGATAGCGATTATATAAATTTATATTACCTTTATAATGTAATTTGATTAATGCCAATATTAAATATACATATCCTATAACTGAGTTTTGAAAATAAATTTACAATAATATAATTATTATAGAGAATAATTTAATTAATAAATTACTAATAAGATTGTTTGTGTCTCAATTATATAAATAATTTTTTATATAATGATTTTATAAATTAATTATTAATTGGACCCTAAATTGGTCAGCTCGCGGGCAGCGGCCCGCGAGCTGACCCATTTAGGGGCCACATCTAATAATAAATATTATAAATTAAATACTGTATACATTGAAATTTTACTGTATCCGTATAAAGTTTATTTTCTTTCACAATATATATAAGATTTTATAATTCTTTCTTTATTATATATATATATATTTTTATTACTATCGTTATGTTCCTTACTTTATATCTATACACTCTCGCAATGAAAACAATATAGTATTTTTCATTATATTAATAATTATTGTGGTGGGATTTTACCCCAAAGAAAAAAAAAAGTAATGTGGTTTTCAATCGGTAATTTTAATGCGCGGGCAAGTACTAAAGATGTCGAGCTCATTTCGAAGAGGTATTTGTTGGTCTTGAACTAACAATTTATAATATATTTCTTTTAAAATCCATGGTATTTATAATATTAAAATGCTATTTATTAAACATAAAATTATTTTTTCAATTATTTTTTCCTTCAGTATTATAATCTAAGCCCGGCGCATCGCGCGGGCGGGTTAGGCTAGTCTTCCAAAAAAATAATTGATTATCAAATTTAGGGTGGTCACATGTTCGGTTACTCTGAATTTGTCAGGTATTTGTATTTGTATTTGAACCGGGTAAATACTTCATTTCAGTATTTGTATTTGTAACCGGAGCCCTCGGTTAACCGGGGGTTCGGTTTCGATTAGATTTAGCGGTTAAACGATTCGGTTCGAATATTTAAAAGTCTACGAAACTCAAAGATTTAAGAAATGAAAACTTGATTATAAAGTACATTTTAAGAGGGTCGGACGAGGTTATTACACTCAGAAAAAAAAATATATATATACTATATAACTATGGAATCAAATGGTTCTTTTCAATGTAATCAAAATATGTCAGCATATGTAACAAATCTTAGTGTAGATGTATATTTTAATAATAGGGTATTCTGAAAGACAAAAATCAATATAGGCTTATTAATTATGGTGATATATTTTGATAATTAGCTCTTTAGGTTTTTATATTTGTTTTATTATATACTTAAATAATTAAATAAATAATAATATATAGTATCTATATAATTGTATACCATCGAATGTCTATAATATTTATAATATATATAACTTTTAAAATAAAATAAATATATTCGGTTCGGTTCGGTTAACCGGGAAAAAAATTACAGTATTTGTATTTGTATTTGAACCGGATGAATACTGAAATATGATATTTGTATTTGCTCTGGGGTCCTCGATTAACCGAAAATTCGGTTCGATTCAGCGGTTCAACGAATCAGTTCGAATATTTTGCCCACCCCTAATCAAATTATATACCCAAACACTTTAATCCAATTATTTGTGTTGATATGGAGTGGGGATTTACGGTGGTCAAGTGTGCCCCAACTCTCAATCTATATAGATTGGGTTCAACTCCCCAGCCACCCGCCCCCCTATCCCGATCCTTTATTTCCATTGTAATTTGTATGGAAATAATCCTTTAATCCTTTATTTTTGTTGGTAAAACGAAATAATCTAATATTTTTGCTGAACAACCAATACAGACTAGGAAATGGGTGGTGGGAACTCATGCCATACAAATTACAAATGGGAATAAAAGGGAAGGATAGGGGGCCGGTGGGGAGTCGAGACTTAACAAATTGCGTAGTTTTAGAGTATCAAATTTTTATAATTTTTACTTTTACGCAATTTGAGATATTAAGCGTTAAAAATGTGCATTGGATAACGTAAAACGCGGGACTGTTAAATTTTTTAAAAAACGGAGAAGTACTAAGTAGTGTTTTGTTTCTTATTTGCTCCTTTCATCATCTTACACCAAAAATTGTCATTTCACCAAAAAAAAAAAAAACCACATGAATTATGAAAAGTTAATATTGCTCTTAAATTATTATACCTTTTATATTTCTTCATAATTTTGGTATGTCATCAAAAGTAATTTTTAAATTTATTAATTGAAGGAAAAAAAAATTCCAACCTGCATGGATTGAATATATATTTTAAAAAGAAAAATAAAAAATCAATATTTAAATAAAATTTTGTGTTCGAGTCTTAAAGATACATCGAGCTGGGAGATATCATCTTACTGAGTTCATTCGTACTTCTAAAATTACTCTTAAGTCTCTAAGAAATTCAGAAACTAAGAAATTTAGAAATCCCTTGGGGTGTTTGGTACAGAGAATTGAGCTTAGGGAAAGGGAATTGAGTTCAATTCCTTTGGTAACACAAGAGAATCCATAATTGAGAATTATACAAATTCTCTTTCTCTCATTTTAATTATCTCTCAAATAGAGAGAATTGGGGAGAATATGTTTATAATGGAGAAATTCATTCTCTCTTCCTTACTTATTATTACTATTAAAAATTATAAATGAGAAAAATATTTTATTTATATTTATAATAATTTATTTATAACAAAAAATATAATTATTTTTAATCAAAGAATAAACAAGAAATTTTATTACATGTCCCATCTCTATGTTGCATTTTCTAATCAACGAAACAAACGAATTGATTATCTATTCTATTTTTCCTTTGAATTCTATGTTTTACCAAACGAGATATCAATTCTCTTTCTCTGACCCAATTTTCTTTCTCTGCAATTCCATTCTCTGTCATCAATTCTCTGCAATTCCATTCTCTGTAAAAATAAATAAATAAATAAATAAATAAATAAATAAATAAATAAAAAGTAAGGAAGAATCAATCTAACTTGTAAATTTAATAATTTAATAATTAAATACTCCTTTCCTAGTACTATGTTGGGGGTATTTGTAAATTTGAAAAATGATAGTATGAAACATAGTTGTTAAGATCTCGATCCTGATCTTAGGATCTTACGATTTTACGATCACACCTCTCTAAAACGATCCCGATCCTTGTAGGATCTTAAAATTCGTAAGATCCCGATCCTGGTAGTAGAATGTTACGATCTTATAGTCATACTCCCTCAAACGCTTCTACGATCTTACGATCTTACCCTCTTAAATAAATAAAATTTTTGTAGTATTTTATAATTTGGGATCAAAATAACTTGTTTCTTTTAATTTTAAACTTAAGAGCTTGTATTCCTTATGTATGATGTGTAAAAAAACATAATATGTATGTATGTGGAAATATTTTATGTTTGATTGTGATATTTTTGTATTGTATTGTATTAATTAACTTGCAAGATTCATAAATACACAAAATAATGCTTTTACTTGTCAGTATGCATAACTGAGTTTATCTATTATTGCAATTTCATAAGATCTTAGGATCCCGATTCGATCCTGCGATCCCGATCTTGCAAAGAGAAAAACGATCCATATAGGATCCCGATCTTAACAACCTTGGTATGAAATAGCAAATGGCACTGAAGTAGTATTAATATTAACTATTAATCCAACTTGGTGCTATGGGAAAGATGAGAAAATTTTGAACTGTAGAGGGGAGTGGTGAGAATCGATCGGAGAACCTTCTCTATTTCCATACTCTCTAGGGTTTCGTCCTTCCGTGAGTCGCCAAAGTCTCCGCTTCTCTCAATCCGCCGTTTCCGATCAGTTTTCGTCTGATTTTGACGGTTTTTTGTTGGTTTTCTTCTTGCAGGTCGGCGATGAAAGGAGGAAGATCCAGAACCGAGCCCAAAAAGGCCGATGCTAAGTAAGTTTGTCTTCTTTTTAGATCTGGGAATCAATTTTTCGAATTTAATCATTTTGATTTATGGTGGATCGGAAAGGCTTTCGGTGAAGAAAGGAGGCGCGGCTGCGGGTAAAAAGGCAGCGAAGGGAAAGCCTGCCAAGGACCCGAACAAGCCTAAGAGACCTGCCAGCGCTTTCTTCGTTTTCATGTAAATTTTCGTTGTTTTTCGAAATTTTATATGGTTTCTGGTTATAGATGCGAAGTGTTGAAAAATTTTTTGCTGTTTTTTTTTTTGTTTAATTGGTGAATAAAGGGAGGAATTCAGGAAGACGTACAAGGAGAAACACCCCAACAACAAATCGGTGGCTGCTGTGAGTATCGCCTCCTTCTTATTCCTCAATTCCTCTAGTATTTGTCCATTATTTTCGAATCTAGATTGGTTGACTCAGAAATTTATCATAGGTTGGGAAAGCCGGTGGTGAAAAATGGAAATCATTGTCAGAAGCTGTAAGCATCAATTTTCATCATCCAAGGCAGTTTTTTTATATCATTCTCCGAGCCCTTTCAATTGTTTAATAATTTCCTTTAAATTTTGATTCAGGAGAAAGCTCCTTACGTAGCCAAGGCAGAGAAGCGGAAGGCCGAGTATGAAAAGAACCTCCAAGCATACAACAAGAAACAGGTAAAAGAGAAAATCCCCTCAAAATTCCCTCTGATTTCTTTCTCAATCCATTAAACGATTTGCTTGTTTGACAGAACGACGCGGCTGAAGAAGAGTCCGACAAATCGAAGTCGGAAGTAGATGAGGATGACGAGGAAGGCAGCGGAGAGGTAAACCAAATTTAAAACCCTTTTGAACCCATTTCCCAAATACTCATAATTTTGAAGTGAAATTGAAAAACCCCTTATGAAATTCAGGATGACGACGATGAAGATGACGAGTGAAAAGATTCGGTTTAATAAAATTAAAAAGGGTGCTATGCTTTACAGGGGCTGTGTAGCAAAAGCAAGCATGATTGTACAACAGTTTCATCTTTTTACTAGTTAACCTCTTCAGCATCATAAATTGTCTACTCCCTTTCTCTCGTTTTTGTGTGTATTTTGCCTTTTTCGTTGGGTAATTTGCTGTTAGAATGGAAAATAGCTTTTCTAAGAAGGGATTACTTATGTACTCTTGTAGGAATGCTCCTGCTGTTAATGAAAATGATCCTTTCTTAGCCAGTGAAGTATCTTGCATATTCAATCATTGGTTTTATGTTTTAACTTTTAAGTGTTTTTATTCTGTTTTCGTTGAGTTGTTACTTTCTTTCTTTATGCAATAATGGAGTTTATATTAGGCGATACTTGGTGTAGGTGGAATGGGATTCGATTGTGGTTTTCATTTGCTGTGATTTGTATTTAAAATGTGCCATAAGTGCTTGAGGGAATAAAAATATCTTGATTCGTATGGTTTATTTTACTAGTGGTTGGGAGGATATGCAATTTGCAAATTGTATGAAGGAAGTACTACTATTATTAAATCAACTTGGTGCAATGTGAAATTTTTGAAGTATAGAGGGGAGTGGTGTCGTTCGGAGAGGAATGGAAATTAATGAGGTATTAAAATATTGGGTTAACCACAAAAACGCAACTTATCTTTAAATTTAAATGTACTTCTTTCGTTTTTTAAAGATAGCTATATTTGTGAATGTAGTACTATTCACACAAATACTTTAATTTGGAGTTTTATCATAGTTATACAAGTTAAAATTTATTCAAGTGAGATCTTGTTAGATTCGTCTCGTCTTGTAGTTTTCAAATATCGAACTTTTAGAATTTTTAGTTATACCGAATTTGAGTTATTAATGATTTAAAATGTGAAACAAGCGAGACGAAACAAGCTGGGCCAGTGCATGGACCCATGTTTTTGTGAGCTTGAACTGGATGGTTTTAAATGGGGTGGGCTTAAAATATGTAGGTTTTAAATGGAATTTTTTAATAAAAGAATATTAAATTTAATTTTTAGTGTTAAAATAAAAATGGAATATATATTTTTTGTATAAAGTAAAAATGAGATAAAAAGATTTTTTTAGGTGCAATGTGAGATAAAAATGAGATAAAAATGGAATATAATTTTAATATTGATATATTAAAATTATAATAAGTAAAGTGTGAATGTTTTGACACAATTATTTACTTTAATAATGGGTTTGTTGGATAGTTCTTTAAAATAATTCATGAATTTATTCCATTTGTAATACTAAATGGGTATACAGTAATATATTTTTCAGGCCTTTTTGCTTCGTAAAAAAAATGGGTATATTATATTCTATAAATATAGCATTGTGCAAGAAATAAGTTTTATAATTAATGATTGGGTTGATAAAAAAAATTTGGATTTGGCAGTTCGAGTCATTGTGAGAATTTTATTATGTAATTATGTTTGGGTATTATTATTCATTAACTTTATGTTAAAAAAAGACAATTTACGATAAAATATAAAAAATAATGTACATTCATGATTTTTAATAAATAAAACAATAAAAACTTTTAAACTTAAAATATTGATACCCATAAAATAAATAAATAGGGAAATATGATAAGAGACCTAGTATTTATATTACGATTTGTAATTCAATGTGCAAATAAAGTAATGATTTAGATGTTTGATGATTTTGTGATAGCAATTCAATTTATAAAAAAAAATCTATATAATAAATCCTCAAATGTGACCAAAGCCCACGGGCTGGCTCGCTCTACTATGGGACAAACCCTCAAATGTGCGCCTCACCCTAGGCCACATCCGTTTAGGGGGAAAAAAGAGTTTTTAGTCCGTTTTCTTTTCAAAATATTCAAATCGGTCCGTTAGTAATTTTTTGCCCCATATAGTCCTCTACGTTTGCTAATTTTTTTCAATCCGGTCCTAATTACGTAATTAGCTTGAGGTTACTGACGTGTCCGAAGTAAATCACATTTTACATCCACCGTGACCAATCTGGAGTCTCCACACATAACACACTAGTTTAATAAATGTTTGAAGTAAATCTTTAAATGCTGCCATAACATATTACTATTATAAAAAAATGCCTCCAGCCATTGGCGTATCTATTACCAAACAAGGTGGGTCAATTCATAAAATATTAGTACTAATAGTTTCATATAATTAGAAATTAGGTGGCAGTTTTAGGATAAGTGTTGAGTAATTTGAGTAGGAGTTTAATAGCATGTTGGTAGTTTTTATTATAATTGTATATAAAATTTAAGGGTTTCATAATTCCAATGGAGATCTATTCAATAAGTAGCCAACTCTTTAAAAAAACTCGAGTTATTTAATACAAATTTTAAAAAGTCTTTAAAAAAAATTAAGTATTCAATACCCTAGTGACTTAAACTCCATCAATTTTAATGGATTCTACGGATTCTGTATAACATACAAAGGAGATGTTTGGGAGTCAGCGAATTCGCTAGCAGATAGCAGATTCAGAGAGAGAATTGTGAGAGGATATGCTGATTGAATCCGCTATATGCTCCTTAATATGCCAGCTTCCAAACATTCCCAAAGTCAGCAAATTCTATGTGAAGTCTATGAATTTTCTAAATATACTGATTTTTATAAGTTAAAAAATGTAACAAAATTTTAATTGAATACATCTTCTGCTTACATAATATTTGACCTACCAAATAAAAGTTTCTGAATCCGCCACTGCCTCCAGCGAGTCAATTGAGCCATTCTGCACTGGATTTAGGGACATAGTCTCCACTTGGTTCGCATTGAGCCATCATTGGGATTGCACAACCCACGAAGAAACACCAACCATTCATTTGCACATATTATATATCACAATTAGTATTCATTTTCTTGAGAAACACCCGAAACTTGAGAAGATCCACTGCGGTAGCTGCTGAGCAGAACTCCGATGGCATCCAACGAAGGCACTGCCCAACCGATGCGAGAATGGGCTTCGCACAGAGGAGAGAGTCGCTTGACCTACATTTACCAAGAACACCAATTTCTTGTTGTGCTGAAAGGACTAAGATAAGGGTTGTTAAGTCTATCCGGAATGGAAAATGAATGTAAGCTCTGTTATTATTGTGAATGGTTGTTGTTTTTTTATGGGTTGGGTAACCTCAATGAGGGCTCAATGCCAAGTAGAGACTATGTCCATCATCCCATTGACCCACTAGAGGCATTTTTTTAGAGTAGTGATGTGTTATGGCAGTCTTCAAACATTTATTAAAATGGTGTATTATGTGTGGAGACTTCAGATTGGCCATGGTAGATGTAAAATAAGATGTATTTCGGCTACATCAGCAACCTCAGGCTAATTATGTAATTATGATCGGAATTGAAAAAAATTAGCAAATGTTGAGGACTATATGGGATAAAAAATTACTAACGGATCGATTTAAAATTTTTGAAAAAAAAAGGACAAAAAAATATTTTTTTCCCTCCGTTTAGGCATGCGACCAAATGACCCTCTAAATAAGCCCGCCCGTATTTTTACCTTACGGGAGCAGGGGAACCCAACACACTTTGGCCACATTGACTCCTCTAGTCACAAAGCACCTATCTTGTATTGTTTATTTTACACTGTCATATCCAAATGCTCATAGCCAACAACCCAACCGAATTTATTGAATAATAATGGGTTGGTTTAGATATTTTGTTTGGTATTTGGCGAGTAATACTTCACTTAGGGTTGGATACTTGGATCAACATGACATACCGAATTTCTTCACTCATACCATTACCATATCGTAAATATTAGTATATAAAAAATGAATACCATTACCATACCAAAAATTCGGTATACCGAAACATTCGGCATAAAAGTTCGGTATTATCGATATGCCAATATAAAATTATTTATGAAAATGAAAGAAAATTCTCATATAAAAGTTTTAACTTAATTACAATAAAATAATTGTCAAAGTAATTTAATTCTCATTACATGATATCGATAGAGTTTTAAATGAACTTTAGAGGTCATTCATAATCTCTTATAGCAGAATGACATTTATTTATTAATATATATATATATTCATGATTACGTTCTAAGTCATATTAGAGTTGAAGATCAAAGTTAGTAAGCTTGACCAGAAGATACAATTATTACAAAAAAAAAAGTTATAAGTATAAGTTAGATTAAATAGGATAAATAAATAAATGTAATCATTTAGATCAAAGTTAGTATGCATTATTAGTCTTGGGTCCAATGCGGCCTAGGGATACCCTGGTATTCACCTAAAAAGTTAGTATGCATTTATTTCTAAATTCAATTGGGGCTTTTATAATAATGTAACCTAATAAATCATTTTGTGCCTTGTCAGCTCCATTTCATTTCATGGATTGTGAATGTGCATGGGTTTGGTAGGTAATGACGAAGTGGGTCATGTAATAATATTCGCACGGCTCAAATCATAAAAAGAAAAAATGCCAAATATGTCATTTTTCTTTTTCAAAAATTCAAATCAGTCATTTTTCTATTTTATTATCAAAACAGTCCGCTACAAATGCTAATTATGTCTATCAACAGCAGTTGGCTTGAGTGGATGGGGGCTCTAGTCGCTTAAGCAAGGTCTCGGGTTCGAGCCTTGTGTATGCAAAAAACTGCTTTGGGAGAGGCGCCCTTAATTGCCCTTGCAGATCCTCGAAGGATTAGTCTTAGGTCCAATGTGGCCTGGGGATACTCTGGTATTCACCTAAAAAAATGCTAATTATGTCCAAATTAGTCCATTGTTCACTAATTATGCTCTAATTACCGATGTGGCCAGGGTTTAAATTTAAATCTGACACGTGGACATAATATTAGTCCATTTTCTTTTATCTTTTGCCAATTCAATCCTAAATTTTTATTTTGTTCCATTTAGTCCTCTACCCAAATCAGTTATTTTTATATTAATTGGCCTTCATCTTTTCAAATTATTTTATTTCAAGCCCAAAACCTTAAATTTTTTTATTATTACTAATTCATTTATCAAATAAATGTCCAAAATACTTCCGTAAATAAAATTAAACAGCAAACCTCATGCATTGAGTTTTATTGTCCACGCTTCCTGCATCCATAACCTTCCAAAAAGTAAAATTAAATTCTTTACACAAAAAATAAAATTAAATCATTTACTACATTTTAAGGTAGGAAAAAAAGTATGATTGTGTTAATTGTTGCTGAAGAAAACCAGAATCAATGAACTATCGGTTACGATCGGATGGTTAGAGAGAGTCCGTAAAATCCCGGATCTTGGAAAACCCGATAACAAGGCAGTCAAACCTAATGTATGAAGTTTGGTGTTTAATTTTATTTACGGAAGTATGTTGACATTTATTTGATAAATGGATTAGTAGTAATAAAAATATTAAGGTTTTGTGCCTGAAATGAAATAATTTGAAAGGTTGGAGACCAATTAATTTAAAAATAACTGATTTGGTAGATGACTAAATAGAACAAAAAAAGTTTATGACTGAATTGGCAAAATATAAAAGAAAAATGCCTAATATTATGCACACTTATCATGTTTAAATCAATTAGAGCATAATTAGTGAACAAGGGACTGATTTGGACATAATTAGCATTTGTAGCGGACTGTTTTGGTAATAAAATAGAAAAATGACTGATTTGAATTTTTGGAAAAGAAAAATGACATATTTGTCCTTTTTTCCAATCATAGAATTCTCAGCTTTTATTCATTTTAAACTATTATATTTCCCCCATTTTCTTTTATTTGCCACGGACCCACCTGGTGCGCAGTCCAATGCAGATTTTAAACCATTAATAACTCAAATTTGGTACAAGTAAAAATTCTAAAAGTTTGATATTTAAAAACTACGCGACGAGACGAATCTAACAAGATCCCACTTGACTATATTTTAACTTGTATAATAATGATAAAAAATTAAAATCAAAGTCATCCAATGAATAGTACCGAAATATGGTTTGGGGCAAATATTCACAAACGAAGAAAGTATATTATATTTAATAAATTAACATTGCCACTCTTGTAAGAACACAGTATAAAATTCAAAATTTGATGGGAAATATCCTGATTATTTCTTAATCGCTTGCCAAATACCAAATACCAAATTTTAGCACAAAAAACTTCCTGTTCCATGGTTTCTCTCCTGAGCAGCGACTTCCTGCCTCTCCCTGACGGGCCTTCCCCCACCTCTCCGACGGTAACCAGCAGGATCCCTAATTCTTCACTAGTCCCCCCATTGGTTCCACCACCTCCTTCCGAGACAAGGTGTTGGCTGGTAAATGCGCAACTCCCAAGCCACTCAACTCAGATCCGGCCCTAGAGGCCATGGTTAAACTGGACTTCCTTGGAGGTGACAGGCTCAAACCACGTATCACCATTTACTCCCGGATCAAGGAACGTTTGTACAGGCCGTTCGAAGATGGTCTCATCATCTCCATTCTTGGAAGAAAGGTTGGGTATTTAGCCTTGCATGAGAGACTCTCTAAACTATGGTCCATACCTGGTAGGTTTGAAATGGTGGACATGGGAGCGGGCTTTTACCTTATTAAGTTCGATCGAGAGGAGGACAGAATCAGGATTCTCAATGACGGTCCTTGGATGATCTTTGATAGCTACTTGACCGTGTGCCTATGGAGACCGGACATCATTGCTTTCAAAGAAACCACTAAGAAAACCTTGTATGGGCTCGGTTCCCAGGCCTTAGCTTCGAATAATTTGATGAACTAATCCTCACAAGAATGGCGGCTGCCCTAGGCAAACTGATACGTGTTGATGCAGTGTCCAAGGGTGTCAACAGGGATAGATAAGCAAGAGTATGTGTCGAAATCGACTTGAACCTCCCTATGGTTTCAAGCATTCAAATAGGTGAGAATTAGAAGTGGGTGGCATATGATGGATTACACCTCCTGTGTTCTTCATGTCAACGATATGGTCATGCAAGCAACGTGTGCCCCAAATGGTCATTTGATCATGATTCAGGCCCTACAGAGGCGGCCACAGGTGTTTTAGATGAGACAAATCTGCATAAGGTTAGTAACACAGGAGAAGGTCTTGGCAAAGAGTCAAAAAAGATAGGCTAAGGGCACAATGTGGAAACTTATACCCCAGTTATGTCAAGCAAAAGGCTCAAAGGCCTCCCTGCCTGAAATTTGCACAAGAATGAAAACTGAAGAGAATGAGGGGTCTGTGTCTTCAGATTTCGTCCTGCCTATTGATCACGTGACCACTCATACTTTCCCAACTCAACCCAACGCCGATGAGTGGATTAAAGTTAGCAAGAGGAGAGCTCCTGGACAGATTAAAAAACATGCCTTCCTACTAAGTGCTAAGAGCAAAACAACTGAGCCAACTAAGAATAACTGGAAATCGAATGGCTTGGCCAAAGTGGCCTTGAGGCCCAATACCAAAGGGGAAAAAGGGAAAAAAGGCCCAGCGTCAACTTTGACCAAAAGCCCAAAGCTTCTGGCCTATACTAAGGAACGGAAGGTTCCTTCCCCAAACTCTCAGAAACCGGAGCTCCTGTTTCCTCCGGCGACAGGCGAAGACACTATTGGGGCTAAGAGAGCCCGCACATTGGAGAAGGAGGAAAGCATCGCCGAAAAAACCCCTAAAGAGACCAGGCAGAGGATAATGCTATGCAATCCTGAGGGGATTGCGGTCAGGTTCGATTTTGAACTCCATCAGTTTTTTTTATGGACTTTAAAAATTTCAAGATGCTTGCTTGGAATGTGGAAGGGGGTATGGGAAATACTACCCGCAGAATTAGAGATCGCCCGCTGACTTTCACATTGGGATTAACTTCCAAATTCACTAGTGGAATTATAGGTTTAAATTCTCAAAGGACGCTTAAGGATATGGTGAGGCGACATACTCCATATGGAATCTCGAAGGAGGAATTCTTTACTACTTGGGCCTCCCGCCGGATTTCGTCCGGGGAGACTTAACTGCGGATGCCTTGGGCGTTTGTTAGCCTAATTTCTAGTTTTATGTTGTTGTTTTCTTTTCTTGTCTTTTGCGCTTTCCTCTCTTCCTTAGTGTTGCTTTCTTTTTACTTCCTTCTTTTGTATTTCCGTGTGGGTTTTTCTGTGACCATTGAATTGGCTTACCCAAAAAATAAATAAATAAATAATTTAATACACATAGTTAACAATTGTTCATATCATAAAATATATTTGCCTTCTTTTACCGATGCCCGGATGTTTCTGGTAAAAAAAGTAAATATATGTTGTTTTTTTTTTCTTTTCGAAACTAACATATTTCTTAAATTTTGAATGCGTCATAACTACTAAGCCCATTACAATTGGTCATCAACAAGTACCAGATTTTCTTTTTCCTTATTTATTTATTAATTTATTTTTTTAAACAAGTTAACACCCACGTCGGCAGAAATATAAAACTACAGAAAAATAAAAATAGCAACAATTGCATTGAAGGAATAACATTCTGAACAAGTCAGCCACCAATGTGATTCGCATCATCCGAAAGGGGAAGGCATAGTTAGTAAACTCCAAAGCTTTCGCTCCCCTGCCAAGCTATCAACAATGGCGTTACCTTCGCGCAAAATATGCGTCCACTTCCAACTCGGTAACTCACGTAACAAGCAACGAATTCTATGAATGAGGGGAAAAAAATTGTCTTCGCTCAACCTCATCATTGATCAAACGAACAACCTCTTTCAAATCATAATAACAACGGGCATGTTGAATACACACGACACATAGATGTTGCTAGCAGTTCTAAATTCCAAAAAAGCTCAACTTTCAAGTCATTTGACACTCCAATTGATCTTGAAAACCTCTCAACCTAACTCCCATCTTCATTTCAAATCACACATCCGAACCCCGCGACTCCGAGGTCTCCAAGTGAGCTTCACTCATCGGATTCCAACCAACAAGCCATTGCACACTCCATCCCTCCGGTGGGCAGAATGTCCTATTCAATTCATCATGTTCCATCCCACCATATCCTATTCAATATTCATTAACTGTGTCTTGAATTTTTTGAGCGCGGACGCTAATAAACTTGTTTAACTAATGCATGGGGTCCATATGATTCAAGATGGTGCACGAATTGGACAGCACCAAATGGTGTGTAATTTAGTTATAATTGGGAAAAAGCGAATCGAACAATGAGTGTGGATAAACGAAATTTGTGAATTTATATATAGACATACATTTGTTATTGAAATTGGAAATATATATATATATATAACATCTTAACATACAAGCAAATGCTAATTTGTTGCAGATATGGTATGGTGCGGATACCATGTCCGTGCGGACGTGGGACAACGTTCGCAACCGTTGATCATTTTCATCATCCAACGTTTGAGATCATTTTCATCAAGTCGTTGAATTGTGTTGGTCTTTCGCTGAATTACATAGGGTCATGTCGCTGAATTGTGTGGGGTTCCGTCGTTGAGATGTGCTAAAATGCATATAATTATATCGGTGAAATGTATACAATTGTGTAACTGAAATTAATACAATAATGTCGCTAAATTGCATATCTCATGTCGCTGAATTTGTATTGACCGTGTCGTTGAATTGTGAAAGGCTCCGTCGCTGAGATGCGTTTAAAATCCCAATGAACATCAAACGGCTCTAACCTCAAACGTCACTGAAAAGAATACAATAATGTCGCCGAATTGCATAAATCGAGTCGTTGAATTAGATTGGCTCCATCGCTGAGTTGTGTATGTCATGTCGCTGAGTTCCGAATTCAACGGTTGCGGACATTGCCCGCACGGACATGGTATCCGCATCATACCCATGCCCAATTTGTTTTGTCATGACTCATGAACTCCATTATCGATTTCCTTGTTTTTTTTTCTGAAGCCGAAGCCGGATTATCCATTTCCTAGTTGGTACATGCGGTTGAAAAAAAAAACACATACTACAAGCAAAGGCAACCTGAAATCCTAAATGTTTTATGGGGAAATTCCACTTAAATACCCCACTCCAAAACCTATACCACTGCAGACCCTCTATACTACATTCCTTATGTATTAGTACCCACTGCAAAAATACATGACACTTTAGTACCCACTGTATTTAATTAATTCAATAATCAAAATAAGTGATGAAAAGACTATTATACCCCCAATATAATGATTAAAATTAATGGAGTGGAACCCATCCATCCTAAGTTTGTGTAAATGAGGAAAGAGATTATACATATAAATTATATATAAAACAGATCACCCAACTCTCTCTCCATTTTTTAGCGCCAAAAAGAAAACGGTGGGAATGGGAGTTCTCGAGCAGGAGGGCAGGAGGGGAGGAGGTAGGGTAGGGAGCGGGGGTTTGAAGGAGTGTGAATCTATCCGGAGCTGAACGGAGAGGGTTTTGTGGAGGTGGGGTTCGACGTTCGACGCCATTTCGCGAGGTTGAGGTAATCGGGTTGGAGCATTGAAGCCATTCTCAGAGGGGTCGGTGCAATCGGGGTGGGAAGGAGGATGGGTAGTGCAGGGGAGCTGCAAATGGGGTGGAAATGATGCTATTTTGCCATTACAACTCCGAGGTGCTTCTTGTGCGTCTATTGGAATGCGATCTTCTCAACGATTTCTACCAAAAATTGAAGGAGAAATGGCCGGAAATAAGCTCAACAACAAAATCACTGCATTATGAAGAGATGGATGGGGAATACACAATGGAGATCACAAACGACGAAGACTTGAGGAGGGTGTTTCGGTTGAACGAGGGTAATGGGCAGTGCTTTGGGAAGATGGTGATGAGTAGGGAAACTCCTAGCAAGAGAATAAGGTATGTTCATGGGCTACATTGTGTATTTTTTGAGTTCTTGTTTGGTATTTGTTGTGAAAATCTGTTCATGGACGCACAAATGGGTGATATTAGCACTATGGTATGTGTGAATGAGTTAATTTTGTACGTAAAACAGAAATGCGATACTAGGCCATTTGAACTGTTGTATTAGATTGTGTGTTGTGGGTTGGATTCTTGTTAAGCTCTGCTCCCGGGTAGTAGTACAGTATTTGAAGATAGTGTTGTGGTCTAACCTGTGGTGTTGTACTGTTGAAAGATAAATGGGTATTGCAAACACAGGAAGTCGTGTATAATTACACTTATATTATGTATCGCAGGACGGAGACAGAAACATACGGCGAAGAAGATGATGGGGACGAGGATTTAACAGTCTTATGGGCGCAAGCAATTAAAGGGGAAGGACAAAGGTTTAAAGACGCTGAATAGTTTAGGAAAGTGGTGAAGAATTACTGTGTTTCAGTTCGTCGTGGATTCAAGTTTGTGAAGAACGAAACGAGAAAAGTCATTGTAATATGTTCGGTGGAGGAATGTGCATGGCGTATCTATGCGTCCCATCACAAGTCAGATAATTCATTCTTAATACTCAAATGTGAACTAGATCATTCATGTGGCATAAGTAATCTCCGGTCTAGGGTACACCCGAATGCCAATGCACCTTGGGTTTCAGCATTTATCAAGGATAAAGTGAGGCGCAACCCTCACTACACTGCGAACACAGCTATAGATGATATCAAAGTGCATTCAAGATCGATATTAGTTATCGCACGGCATGGAATGCGAAAGAGATCGCATTGAAGGAAATACACAGAGTAGATTTTAATTCGTTCGACAAAATAAGGGGATTTTGCTCTAAATTGAAGGAGTCGAACCCCGGGAGCCATGCTGATTTGGAAGTATTCGAGGAAACGGGCAAATTTAGAAGGATTTTTATAGCCATAGCAGTGTGCATTATGGGGTTCAAGGCGGCCTGTCGGCCGCTTGTATTCTTTGATGGCACACACATAAAAAATAAATGGAAAGGGTGTCTTTCGAGTGCGGTTGGAAAATATGCGAATAATGGATTTGTCACGCTTGCATTTGCAGGTACTTGATTGTTTTTGGAAGAGAAATTATTGTTCTTTTTATAACATAGTTGCTTGGCTGAGTAAGATGGTTATTATATAACAGTTAGGTAGGTGTTTTGTGACAGTTCTATAACACCCATACAGCCAAATATGTGGTATTTTCTCTGTTATATTGTGAAATTATTTACGTTATTAATCTTCTACGTACAGCTGTGGATGCAGAGGACGATGACAATTGGCAATGGTTTTGTGAGAAGTTTAGAGGGGTTATTGACGGAGAAAACGAACGGGAGCAGTGGGGGGAGTACACTTTCTTCAGTGACCGGCACTCCGGTCTAATGAAAGGAATTCCGAGCGTCTTCAATGGTTCCAACCATTCGGTATGCCTAAGACATCTCGTGGACAACTTCAAAAAAGATGTGCTTAGGCTATACCCATACAAGGACAAGGAGAAGTGGACACAAGTGTTGAAGGATGCAGCCTATGTTGCTACATACGATGAGATGCACAGAAGTTGAATTCCATCCTTACTGCAATGCCCCTCGCTGCGACATTCCTTATAAACTCACAACCACACACTTGGGCAAATTTGTTGTTCACGGGGAATAGATGGGGCGAGATGAACACTAATGCTGTTGAGAGTTGGAACAGCTGGGTGGTTAAACCAAGGTACATGCCTCCGTACGCTATGATGGACACATTACGGAAAAAAGTAATGAAAATGATGAATGACTTGAGGGAAAAAGCTGTTCGGATGACTGATAAGCTGTGTCCCGAACCGGAGGCTATCTTGAGACAGAACTACAATGCATCCGGTAGCTTGGAACTTCAGAGGGCAGGGGTGTCGGTGTTTGAAGTTCGGGATAGGGTGAGCGTATTCGCTGTGGATATTGAGGAAATGACATGCAGCTGTAAGTATTGGCAAATGTTGAGGATTCCATGCAGGCATGCATGTGCTGCTATTGAGGCGATGAAGGGGAATGTGTATGACTATTGTGATCCGTACTATACAGTTGAGTACTATAAGAAGACATACGAGGGAAACACATATCCGATGGTGATAATGAGCAATGAGCAAACGAGCGAAAGTGTGGATGAGTTCATATTTCCTCCAGACGTTCGTGTGCAGCCCGACCGATAAATGTTCACTGCAAGACAAAGGTAATACCTACATTAGTGTATTTGGATACCCGACTAGCGCAACAGTAATATTAGACTTAGGAACATATAACACAACGCTATGTAAGTTCACAATAAAGGCATACTATGATAACGATCCACAAACGTCGATAAAGTTCTCCACGTGAACCCTCTTTCAGGAGACAAACTCTCCTTCCCAGCATAGTCATTCCGGCCCAAATACCTCTTCCGCGTCCTACTCTCGTAATCACGAGGTGCGGCACCCTTATGCTTATCAACATCAATAACGACCTGGAAAGTAAAGGTATACCACAGTCACGAATATTACTAACATACATACACTCATTGTAATAACATATATGGTCTGCTTTCGGCTCATCCACCTTCTTCTTCTTGGATGGTTGTGTAGCTGTTTCCTTGCCAGCATTCGCCTTACGCTTTGTCCGTAACTCCACCACATCACTGCTCTTTGTCCGTGTCTCGTCCAATGCCCACTCTTGAGTCCGCCCAACACCTTTAGCGAGGTCAGTTGATTTGTCGCTCACGTAGTCATCATCGTACAACTTATCCTCTCCGTCAACAGCTTTAACCAACCCTAAATCTCCAGCATTGTCATCATCATCTTCGTCATCCTTTTTCCGGTTCTCTTCCCCCTCCTGGCATGTCTCCTCGCTGGCAAATTCTTATTCCTCCTCAATAACAGGTGTTTTCTTCACAGCCTATGAAACAATCAAGGGAAACAATAATTGCTCTCCAAATTATACAATGCAAAACCGTATACCAATACAAGAGTTTATTCCATTGATGTACCACACTTGCCTGACTTGGCTTGCGCTCTCGTCATTTGATTCATTTTCGGCAGGGTACCTGATTGGAAGTCCACTCATTGACCTGAATCACAGGCTTGGCTGGTGTGGCGACCTGAGGAATGGTAAATTTCTCCTCGCGCTTTGACAATACGAATTCTAAGATGTGGTGCTCCCGGAGTTTCTTCATATCTGCCCTTGTCACCTCAAGCCGAGCGTGCTTCTCCTTCCAGCGTGTGAAACAGGGGATGCAATATTCGGTAAACGGCTTCGCCAGGTGGAGGCACCGTTCATAGAACCATCCCTGCACAAAGACAACATCAGCATGACATGGTTGTGCATATGCAATAAGTTGGGTATTCACTGACTTAGGTATAGTTTCATGGAGCATTAAGGTAACTGTGTTTCATAAGAAATTGAAAAATAACACAGTTACAACCACTTCGGCCGTGCATCCATCAATGTAAACTTTACTCTCCTCCACGTGTCTCCGCATTGAATCCACAACAAAGCTATGACATGCCAATCCCCATGCATACTCCTCCAATCTGTTCAAATCGTCGACGTGGTGGACAAAGAATTCGGGGAGTGCCAGTGACGACGTCGGGAAGAGGAGGCAGTTGAACACCACTAAAACGAATGCCTTTGCAAAATCAAGGTCATTATCAGTCCCTGCCAAATTGTCAAACAGCTCCAACAGCTCCGCCCGTTTTAGGTTCCCCGTCCTGCCTCCAAAGTACCTCTGCTTGAAGTCCGACGGCGGCTCACAGTCCGGGAGTACATACAACCCTTTCACGTGCAGCCCTAGGACAATTGAATATTCCCATGCTTCAAATGGCAAAGCTATGCCCTCTCCTAGCATGAATACGCATCTGGCCGAATCGAACCGCTCCACGAGCGCTTGCAGTCTTGTCTTGCTATTGTACGCCGCTTCAAGTTTCATGAAGTGGTGGAATGGCGTCCTCTCCACCGCCTGCAATTGATGCTGTGTAACTTTTGGTAGAATATTCCGAAGTGCATCCCGAAGCACCCCTACGGAACAACGGGGCCTGATGCTCGCCTCCTCATTCACATCACCGATCTGCTTTTTCTTACTTTTTCCGGCAGGTTTCCCTGTTTTCCCTGTCAACCAAACAAGTATAACACAGACTTGATTCAAATACTCCACCTTCTCCTAAAATAGTGACATATCAAGGGAACAATCTATACCTACGTTTTGCTCCAAAATACAACAAATTTGAAACAGAACACTCAACATATATTCTTACCGTTGCTGAAGACTCGCTCGCTCTCTCCTTCTTATTGTCCCCATGTTCTTCAGTGATGATATTTGCCTTCTTCTCATCCACACCCTCTTCCATAATCCCCTTCTCCTCTTTCGAAGCCATTTCCCCTGCCAATCACAGCCAACGGTTACTATTGCCAAACAATACTACAGTTTTCACAGAAAAACATAACACAACATAGCAGAGCATACCCAACCTTTTATTATATTTTAATCTATGATAAAGCCCAAGCATACAACACTCATTTATTTGCACTGAATACTTATATACACAGACATAATAACCAACACAATTCGAATAATCACACTCGAAAACACCTTATATCAACACCCATTTTTTTGCATTCTGTACTTACATCCACATACCACAACAACCATTATCATTCGAATATTCACACTCCAAAAAAACCCAAATTTCATCAGCAATTTCACTTTCGAGATAGCATTAAACCTTACAACACTCATTTCTTCGAATTCTGTACTCACATCCACATAACACAACAACAATTATCATTCGAATACTCACACTCCAAAAAAACTCAAATTTCATCATCAATTTCAGTTTCGAGATAGCATTACACATTACAACACCCATTTCTTTGCACTCTCCACTCACATCCACGACAAAAACAACCACAGTCCTTCAAATACTCACACTAGAATACACCATATTCAACACCCATTTCAGTTTCAGTTAGTAGTGCATACCTTCAAACAATCTTCAACCTTTTCGACCAAAATCGCGCCTGTGGAGCTTCAAAATCGCGGCTGTGGAGTTTCAAACCCTTGCTATTTCGACTTCAAACTCAGGAATCCTCATGAAAATGCTCTCTCCAAGATTTTTCACCCCTAAATCGACAAACCCCTCTTTTGAAACCTCAAAACCCTCTCTTCAAACTCTTGAACTCCCTTCCCTTTTTCCCACTGAAACCGCCGGATTAATGGTGTTAATGGGGTGGTGGAGGAGGCCGGTTACTCACGGTGGTTTTGGGAGTGGTTTTGCGATTTACGAGGTATGACAAGACAACCCATGTTAAATTATTTGTCTGCACATCATTCTTTTTCATGGTTTTTTAATTCACTTAAGGGTATTTTGTCTTTTCATATTTTCTGGTTTAATAAAAAAAATAATATTCAAGGGTGGGTACCAAAGTGAGAGTATTTTCGAGGGTGAAATGTTGGATGTATTTGGTCTTGGAGTATTTAAGTTACATTTCCGGATGTTTTATTGTAGGAGTACATAGTTGCAAATGTCCTTACATGGTTAGTCCTATATAACAAACTAAAATGAATAACCTAGCAAAGTGAAGAAATGACCAATAACTGTTTCCCCAAACTCCTCGCCGCCCTTAGAAGAGCCCGTAAGCTAATCGGCGTCGCCACTATTACCACCGCCGCCGCCTCCTTTGCCGCCTCTTCACCCAAATTCTCCGCAATGGAAAGCGACCTCCACACTCTCAGAACTCGCCTCTGCATAATCGGAAGCGGCCCCGCCGCGCACACCGCCGCAATTTACGCTGCCCGCGCCGAGCTCAAGCCTATTCTCTTCGAAGGCTGGATGGCAAACGACATTGCTCCTGGGGGCCAGCTGACAACCACCACCGAGGTTGAGAACTTCCCCGGTTTCCCCCAAGGAATTGGAGGTATCGAGTTAATGGACAGGTGCCGCGCCCAATCTGTTCGATTTGGCACACAAATATTCACGGAGACAGTCTCTGACGTCGATTTTTCTGCGTTTCCGTTCAAGATTTTTACCGATTCCAGGGCTGTTGTTGCTGATTCGGTAATTATTGCAACAGGAGCCGTCGCCAAACGCCTCAATTTCCAAGGTTCGGATACCTTTTGGAATCGGGGTATATCGGCCTGTGCTGTGTGTGACGGAGCTGCCCCCATCTTTCGCGACAAGCCGCTTGCTGTCATCGGTGGTGGTGATTCTGCTATGGAAGAAGCTAATTTTTTAACCAAGTATGGTTCCAAGGTTTACATTGTGCATCGAAGGGATGAATTTAGGGCTTCAAAGATAATGCAAAGTAGAACCTTGTCTAACCCTAAGATTGAAGTGTTGTGGAATTCGGTAGTGGCGGAAGCGTATGGGGAGCGGACATTGGAGGGTTTGAAATTGAAGAATGTGCAGAGTGGGAAAGTTTCAGATTTGAAGGTTTCTGGTTTGTTTTTCGCAATTGGGCATGAACCTGCAACAAAGTTTCTAAAGGGGCAGTTGGAGTTGGATTCTGATGGTTATGTCATCACAAAGCCCGGCACTACCCTGACTAGCGTCAGGGGCGTCTTTGCTGCTGGTGATGTTCAGGATAAGAAATACAGGCAGGCTATTACTGCTGCCGGAACCGGTGAGTGTTCTTTTAAAACTTTCCTTGTCCATTGATTCTTGTTTGATGCTTGGATAATGTTTTAATCCATAAATTTAGTGCACGGTTGATCAATTGGTTTAACTTGGCGTTACCTTTTATCGTGTATCTGTTTAAGGCTTGTTGAATTCTTTGTACAAATTAAGTGAATGCAAATGCTAATCACAACTGTATTTAGCTGTTAAGCTGTAGAAGCCTTGGAGTTGGGAAATGCGATTACCACTTTTGAATGAGACCCATCAAATGAAGAATCAATATGCCTAACTATGTATTACACACTTTTTGCTTAGTTGGGCTGTATTAATTCCAAAAGAACTTGTGTACGGGAAGATGAATATAATTCTTGGAGTTCATATGGGGATTGGATGTAGTTGCATCTACAGACATTGAGCTTGGACATGCTTTGCCTAGTTGAGGAAAGGAATCGGAAACGAAAAAGGAAAGAATACAAGAATAACTTTGTGAATACTATACTGCTATGGGCATTACTTCACGGATTGGGTTAAATTAGAATCTAATAACAAACCTTTGTTAATACCTCTTGAGAGAGTGCGGGTGCTTCACCTTTCTTGCTTGGTGAAAGGTTAAAGTACGAAGGGTCCAAGTTGCTATTGGCATGGGCATGTGATGAATAAAATGTGACCCAACGAATTTTAGTATTAGTAAGCTATACATCAAAGCAGACATGTCCCTGTGACTTAATTAGCTTGTCAACTAAAACTCTGTCTGTGCTAACAACATATGATAATTGATAGGTGACGATATAAATAACAGACTTGATTTTATTTTTATTTTTGCAACTTAGAAATGTCAATGCAATGCAGTGGCATTTGGCAATTTAAAATGTTTTGAGATCGATAATTACAAGCAATGTGTGGAATGGATATTTTGTTGTTTTATAAAACCTTTTACCTAAAAAGTAATGACCGGAAGAGCTAGTTATCCTATACCTCGCTATGATCAAAGGAATTTAATGCCAGATGATGCCATAGCGGACTAATGGGTGAGCCAAGAAGCCAATAAGAATGTTTATATTTAAGTGAGTAAATGAGTGTGGTTTACTCATTATTGAATTTGTTTATGGTGTTAGAGTAGTTGCTTTTTTACGAAATCTTCATCTATTCTCTTTTGCATATAGGTGCTTAAAGTTTAAATGCATATGAGTGGAAATAAATTTGTTATACATATTGCCCCTCACTTTGATTGTTTGTGCTGTGCATTACTATCCTTGGAGATAATTCATAAATCATATTCTTGATTATTCACATAATGGCCCCTTTAATCTTTTGGCTCTGTCAGTGTCCTCTGTTTTGTACTTTTGTTACTGCAATATAAATTGAGGTTCTCTATGATGATTTAGTGGACCTCAGTACTTGTTTTGCACCTTCATTTGTATGAGCAATTCTTTAGATTCAACAATCATTCAACAGTCATTCTTTTCTTAACAAACCCAAGCCGGGGTTTCTACTGTTGTACTGCAGGATGTATGGCAGCCTTGGATGCAGAGCATTACCTTCAAGAGATTGGTTCTCAAGAGGGTAAGAGTGATTGAATGCTGATTGCTGAATCCTGTTTGAAACATGGATAGTAAAATTATACTAACTTCTGAGGTTTGGGAAAGAAAAAGTCATCTACTTGTTCTCTTGAACCTTATTGATTACTAGTTGGGTTATACCTAATGAAACATTAATTCTCTTATGTCAAAAATTCATTGAATGATGTATATATATAATCATGGTAACTAGTTTGGCTCGGGCCTTTCCGGAAGTTTATTACTACATTTCGTTGTTCCTTTTACTGTGTATTTGTTGTGATTAAGGAACCCGATTACTCCGCAGTTCCTGACAGGCCAACCTCCAGAATTTAACGAACTTGTGGAATGATGTTCCTCTGGCTTTGAAATTGAGCATGTCAACAAACTCTTTATAAAAGAGGAAATTCTCGCTCCTGCTTAACATGAGGTAAGTGATGAGAAAATATATACGATTGCTCAGCTTGATTGCAATTTGCAACCTTACGATTCACATTAGTTTAATTAAATACTATTTGTTTTAAATGTATAATATAAATAATTATACCATCGTTGTTCATATTTAATACCAGTCATTGTAGTAATAAACAGGAGAATAAAAATGAAAATAGTAACAAAGCTTACAAGTAATTCATTGTATGTTGTTTCAAGCATTACACTCTAGCCAAAAGTGTAATGCTTGAATTTAACAATCTCTTCAAAAGTCCGTGATTTTTTTTATGCCCTATCAAATCAATCCAGTTACTGTGCATAATAGAAAAATTATGTATATATGTAAGAATAAAATTATGTGATGTATTGAAATTATCGTTACAAAACCATATCAACCATATCCTGACATAAATTCACTAAGGACATAACTTTCTCACCTCTTCATCACAAAATATATACATCTCAATATCTTTTTTTTTTTTTTTTTTTTTTTTTTTTTCCTGAGCAGCCTATACAGACTAGGAAATAGGTAGTAGGAGTTCATGATAAAATATCTTCTATTGTTTGCATATAAATATAATAGAATATTTAAATGTAATGTTGGTCTATTGACAAATACGAAATAAAACGGATTCAAATGTGCTTGAATTTTCTATTAAATAATTGTTATTCTTCAAAACATTTAGCCCAACAATTCTGTATACAATTAATTCAGCAACAATTAAACAGGAAATATTAATTGTTCAAATCTTGATAATAATCCCAATAAATTAAATAATAATGCATTATTTAAATGTATATAATATTCATCCAATATATATTACTAAATAAATTTTAGAAACTTATTAAACAATGTACATATTTTTTTTCTCGATCAACTGCACATTATTTTTAATTAAATTATAATTAAAAATTATATCCACATATATTTAACTAATTTTAATTAAAAAAATAACCAATTTGCGTTATTCTATTTTCAACAATGTAACCGGAAAAAAACAATGAATATGTATATTATTTAATTAAAAGTATTAAATTATAAATAAACAAAAAATATAATATAAGTTATAATTTTCTCAAAGTCCAATTATATCTCAAATCCAACTCAATTACTATTTTTTTAAAACCCACTAATGGTCCATTACTATTCATAAGATCAACAAACTTTATATATTATAGATTGCCTTAAGGTATTAAACTTGCAGATTTTGGACCTAAATTTTACCTGAGAAATTCCAACCATAAAATTGAGGATAAAGATTTGTGTGTGTATTAAGGGTAAAGATGAGTGCTCATTTCTTTGCTCTTTATGATGAATGTTAATCGGCTTGTTTCTTTTTAGTTGTTTTGATCTTTAATGGAGCAAAGTTTCGAGCCTGTTTTTGAGCCTTGATAAGCATTTACTCGCTTGTGAGCCTTGACAAGCAGCATTTACTCGAGAGTTAAATCACGATCTTAAAGGGTTTATTTGATATCGTCGTGTTCGAGCCAAACTCGAGCCTGCATAATTGTTCAAATCAAATTGTCCCTTTAGCTTTAAACTCGACTTGGCTCGCTTTGTTTGCAGTTCTAGTACTACTATGTTGATTCACTTTCCAAAGGAACAATGATGCAACCATATGCATATTTTGTAGTAGTAGTATATTGCTAGTATATGGTAAACAAGTTTTATCTTGTTATTACAAGCACTGCAGTGACCCAACCCAAGGTTGAAGTTGTGTAATAGGATTAGAAGTGGGGCCCACGGAGAGGGTGGTGAGGAAACATGTCACGGGTTGTGTCAGTTAGGAGTTAGAGAAGAAAGAACAGCCACATGGAACTCTTAATAAGAACAACATTTGGATTTTTTCTTCACCCTTTATTATTATTCTTACATTGCCAAATGACAACACATACATATAAAGTAATTCCTCTATTTTTATATATTTTCTACGGACCCACCCAGCGCATAGTCCAATGCACATTTTAAATCATTAATAACTCAAATTCGGTACAAATAAAAATTCTAAAAGTTTGATATTTAAAAACTACACGACGAGACGAATCTAACAAGATCATACTTGACTATATTTTAACTTGTATAACTATGATAAAATTTTAAGTTAAAGTGTGTGGGTGAATAGTGTCCAAAACCCCAATGGAGCAAATAAAAAGAAACGGAGGAAGTATTTAATAATCATGTAAATTTCATACTCCATCCGGAGTTGATTTGTGAGTATATAATGATGATTCACATAATTGGAATAAGTGAAAATTATTTCTATCTATATAAATATGATATTTATGATGGGACATGAAAAATAGTAAGTATGATTCTTTAGTTGAAAATTGAGGGAGTATTATTTTTCCAATTTGATCCCCTTGAAGAGTCTGAATGTGGAGATATCTGTAATACCCGAGAATTTTGTAACATAAATAAATAAATAATACAATAAATAAATAAACAAAAATTAAAAGATGAAATGAGAAATGGAATTTAACTCAAGAAGTAATTAAAGTTTTGAAAGTCGCGAAGTTAAAGATAATTTAATTAAAATTATTTCAAGAGAACCCAATACAAATGGACTCAATAATTTGAACCCAAAATTTAATTAAGATCCAAATAAAATTAAGATAGGAAATTAAAGCCCAAGAATAGCCCGAAAATCGGAGCCCAAGAACACAGGAGGATAGAAGTCCGAAAGAGAGGAGAAAAGACCCGACGGATCGCACGACCCGGCCCGGACCGAAGTCCAGGCCAAGGCTGCGATGCCTCCGCGCGGGGCGAGCCGTTTCGCGCGCCACGGCCGCCCAGCGGGCAGAAATGCCCCATGCGAGATTCACTCGCCCGATTTCGGATTTTTCGAGTCGGTTGCACGTCTTGCAGCCCAAGACTCTCCATGGCAGCTCTTGGACGTCCTCCAAGTCTTCCAAGTCTATAAATACACTCCTCTTTCAGCCCCGGACACTTTTCAAACTCTTCGAATTTCCTATACACTTTTAAACACCGAAAAACCCTAATTCCCAAGTCATCGGAGGCAAGGAGTCAGCGGGAGAGGAAGCGTTGGACGAATCCAGAGGCTCCCGGGCGTAGGTAGACAGTGGGGTAAGGCTTTGTCCACCTATTTCCATTCAAAACTCGGATCCGAAATTAATTTACCACATCTTTCTTTTCTAAACCCCGTTCTGTACAAGAAGAGGGAGAACGAAGGTTTTCGGGAGACAAACGGTGAACGCAGAGGCTGTCGTCATCGAATAGAAGAGTCGGGAAACCAATTCAAGTAAGTTAATGCTTACTTATGGTTTTGGGAGATGCTTACTTAAACACAACCAAACGTAAAGATCCAATTAAAGAACCCTAAAAATCTGTTAACGGAAGAATCCTAGGGCGCAACGACTTTGTATGAATTTTTTGGACAATTTAAAATGCTCAAACGGAAAACTGAAAACATAAAAAGTGTTCCTAAGACCCTGATCTATGTCGTGTAAAAATTTCATAATTTTTTGTTAAGATTTGATACGTGAAAACTGACCCGGGCGAACCTGCATTCAATTCAAATCTTGAAATGGTGGCATAATTATTTTTCGAACTTGTTGATGATTTTGACACTAGATCTAGGCCGAACTAGGACTTGAGTTGAACATGAAATTTGTAGATCTATGAGTTATGAATCAC
This sequence comes from Hygrophila difformis, assembly GCA_030278955.1. Lineage (NCBI taxonomy): Eukaryota > Viridiplantae > Streptophyta > Magnoliopsida > Lamiales > Acanthaceae > Hygrophila > Hygrophila difformis. The sequence goes on from JAOANR010000012.1 coordinate 25,175,021, forward strand.
CCTGTAAAATTTTATTAAGATTGGAATTCATTTGATAAGTTAAAAATCGGATCTTTGAAATCTGCTGCATCCTGAATTCGGACAGAATGAGATTTTTGTACAAATTCAGACTTTTGACTTGCTTCCTTAACCCGGATCAAAAAACTTAAATGAGAATGGAATTCATTTGTTCGTTACTGTGTTGTCGAGCTACTGTCAAATTTTCAGAATTTTTGGCATTGAATCGAATTTTTAAATGAGAATGGCGCGAATAGCGACACGTAGAAGTCATATTTTGAGAAATTGAGAAATTGTGAAATTATCTTTTCTAAACAAGCAAATGAAACTCTTTTGAAATTAATAAAAGAACGTTTTCGAAAATCCCCTTGCGACTTGATTAAAAACAAATTAGAGGGTGAGTGCTCTGCAGGGTGCCCTCCTAACTGCGTCGTGCCTGAATAGACGATGGTGTCAAATATGAGAAATTATGCCAAAACGGCGAGATATTTTGGGCCTACACTCTCGGGAATATCCGTATGTATTTCCCGAGGCTCCGGAGTAGTACTGGGTATGGCGGATTTGGCTGAGGCCAACGGTTACTTGAAATATGGAAGAGATTGCGATGCGATCGAGAAATACTTGAGATACCTAATCTTGGTGTAATGGGGATAATTAAAAGACTTTAAATTCTATTTCTTTTATTTAAATTATGCTTTTAAATTATGGCTTGTATTTGTTTGACCATGAAGTTATATTATGATAATGTAGAACCCTTGTTTAAACTTATGCAATTTAATTATTAGTAGTTAAATAAATTAAATTGTATATTGCCTACTAGCATGCTTTTGTTAAATTAATTAATGGCTTTAAAATCCCTTGATCATATGCTATGTATTAACTTACTCAGTACGTTTATGCTGTCCAAATCATATTTTCTCTTTTCTTTCAGAGTATGACAATTATGCATGAGCATAGCATGCATGGGGAGATTGGGGAGACATTAAATTTTTGTTTTGAGACTGAATTGCATAACGGGTCTGTTTAACCCGTGTTTTGACAATGTCGGCCCCTTTTTTACATTTCCGTTATTATTATTCCGCTGCTATATAACTATTACTGCATGTGATTACTCTAACATTTTTAAATTATATTACAATGGGTTGTTTTTAAATGTTTTAAATATTTTAAATCCTGAAATACTTAGCCTTGCATCTCTTTAGCAAGCTCGAAGAAGTCGTGTCTTGCTACGGAGGTGTGGCGGTGACATCCCGGTCTGGGTTATCAAAACCGGGGTGTTACAAGTTGGTATCAGAGCCCGGTTTTATTTTCAAACTATTATTTTTGAACCGTTATTATTATAAACTATTATTATTTTTACTTATAAGTTTTAAATGTACTATAGCCCAAATTATTTAAAACTTTCTAGCCCAAATTATTTTTAGCCCAAACACTATTTTTTTTTTAAAAAAAAAATTGAGCCCAAATTATTTTAAACCCCAATTATTTTAAACCCAATCCCTATATTTTTAATAGAGCCCAAATATTATTTATTTTGGCCCAATATAGAGGCCCAAATAATACTACCATTATTTTAGTCCACCATGGGAATACATTTTTGTTTTTAAAAGCCCATGAAAAATAAATAAATATAGTGCATAATTTATTTTTGGAGGGAAACATCATGTGCATTTGCATACTGCATTCTCTACACCTAGATAACTTAGAAGCTTGACATATTCTAACTTAGGTTTCTTGGTTGCCCTGGATGGCTAACCCAAACCAAGATATGATAAACCTAATGGTCAAGATGATGAGTGCTTATCTGGATTCACAACAAAGTATACAACAACTGAAACACCATGTAGCTCAATTGGAGGCAAATCTGCACCATATGGGAAACCTAAGGGAAGCCGACCACCACCATATGAACCAACACGAACAGCAAGTACATGACCTCACTGAGCAAACCCACGCCTTAAATGAGAAGGTTGAAGTTCTGGGATGGACTTGATCCACCTCGCCGACATCATGTTGACTCCCAGTCCTGTAGCTAAGCATTGGGCCGAGCCCAATGGATCATGGGCCTTGACTCCCGAAGCCAATAATTCAACCGGTCCAGTGTAATATCCCGGAATATGGCTTAAATGGAGTGAAATAAACTATTCATACCAACAAGGTACCTTTCTTTCTTGGTAACCATCCTATAAGAACTCCATAGTTAAGCGTGCTTGCCTTGGGGTAATTCTAGGATGAGTGACCTCCTGGAAAGTCTCCCAGGGTGTGCGTGAGTGAGGCCAAAGCACACTGGAAAGAGCTCATGTTGGTTTGTGGGGTCAGCCTTCACTCTGGAGCCGGCAACATCTGGAGTAGCACCCCGTCTTTCCGCTGCGCCGAATAATGGGGTGTTACAGATGGTATCAGAGCCAGACTGCGACCGCATGTTGTGGTATTCAGGCGCCTAACAGGGTGAAAGATCCACGGTATGTGGATGGTTGTGGCGTCCATGGGATGTGGATGGCCGAGTGCAACGAGGACGTTGCGATCTTAAGGGGGATGAATGTAATACCCCGAAATATGGCTTAAATGGAGTGAAATAAGCTACTCATACCAACAAGGTACATTTCTTTCTTTGTAACCATCCTATAAGAACTCCAAAGTTAAGCGTGCTTGCCTTGGGGTAATTCTAGGATAGGTGACCTCCTGGGTAGTCTCCCAGAGTGTGCGTGAGTGAGGCGAAAGCGCACTGGAAAGAGCTCATGTTGGTTTGTGGGGTCCGCCTTCACTCTGGAGCCGGCAACATCTAGAGTAGCACCCTGTGTTTCCTCTGCGCCAAATAATGGGGGTGTTACACCCAGTGGTCCATGCACCCTATGGAACCCTTGGACTCTGGCCTCACATTGTTCATCAGCCGACAAATCCAAACCCAGTCCCAAGCCCAGTGGAGGAAGATCCCGTAGAGGACCCTGCTACACTGCCGGAAGGAGCTTAGACTCTCTAGGATCTCTATTTTAGGAAATACCATTTTTGCTAAGTAGACATTTCTATTCTTGAACATCCTATCACTTGTACAAAAATTTCTTTAAGAAATAAAATACAAGTTTCATTTATTCAGCTATTTATTTATTAAAATTCCCTAAATTCCAAATATTTGGTGGCTTCCCAAGCAAAATCCTAGATGGCAAAAATAAATAAATAAATAAACTACGAAATCATAAACTAAGGCAGAACGAAATCAACCCACAGTTTAAGATATAACAATCAAAACAAATAACTAGGCAGTGATACCTACATGACACAACGAAATCATAAACTACGAATCACCGTCAGCGGGTTCATCATCATACAATCTCATGAGAAAACAACTAAATGAAATACTTCTAGTACAAGCCCTAAATGAAAATGCAAAAAGGGGAATGAAACGGAAGATCACTGATCAGGAGGCGGGAACTGCCGACGCATGTACTCGTCCATCTACCGCATGTAGGCGTACATGTCAGTCATAGTGGCCTGCTGCTCTAACTGTCTCGTAGTGTCCATACAGGCCTGGTATAGATCCATCCTAGCGTCCAAGGCGTCGTATCGAGCCTGCCTGGCTGCGAATCCAGCGTCCATGCTAAGCCGCATCTCTTGCATCATCTGCAGCATTTGGGCCATTCCCTGACCTTGCGGTGGTACTGCGGGAGGTGGGACCACGGGAGGCGGAAGTGGCTGCTCCGGAGAAGTGACCAAGATCAAGCCACCGTCCTCAGGCACTGGTCGAAGCACGGCCCGAGGTGCTCCATGCTGCAGAGTCGCGCGCCGGGCGCTGTAGCGCGGAATGAGGTAATAATCACCCGAAGCAAACTCATAGAGATCTGTCTCCGGTGTAGTACGGATCCCCTGTGCCGCACAAAGACCGCAAATGAGGTGGACATGTGTGATCACCCTACTACCTCGGCCTCGGCGCATACCCATCAAGTTGTCCTCAATGCAAGCACCTACATTCACCCTACCGCCTCGGGCGATAAAGTGAATGGTCTCGTATACTTGGTCTAAAACGATGTGGCTCCGAATAATTGGCCGGATGCGTTGTAACCATATCTGGGTGAGAGCACACCAGGGAGTGTCCATCGTCGTCAAACGCAACTCGTGATCGTGCTCGAGCCGTGGTGGCACCTCGGTACATAAGGCACCCCACGCAGGAGGGGGTATGCGACCCTCGGGCTGTGGCCGGAACACGCCCTCGTCAGGCAGGCCAAAATACAGGTTGATCACCCGAGCACTGAAATCTAGACAGCGATCGCGAACCCATACATGAGAAAGGTCCTCACTCTCCCCTAGACTGCCAATGTTGGCGATAACCTCCATAGCCAAATACCCCGAAGCTATACCATCAGGATAGTGTGCGAGTCCCGTCCACTGAAGATGATCCAAAATTGTCCGGACCCTATCATCGTCCACTTGATGGGGGTGGATGCCTCTCTGCGGAACATAAGTCCGGTTCCTGCGAAGCTCATCGAAGTAGAACTCCTGAGCGGCCACAGTCGCAAACCGACGCCTGTCATGTCTGCGAGGACGCTCCTCGTAGGGAAGATCCCGAAGTCTCGGGCCCCGCTGCTCCTCCTCCTCCTCGGACTCACTATCATCTACATCCGGCGTCACCGGAGCAGCAGTACTAGAGCTAGCCTCGTCATGCCATGTAGCTCGTCTCTTGGCCCCCGGAGGGCACATGAGAGACGCCAAAAAAACCCACATGAAAAGCAACATCCTGCAAAATGCCCAATAACAATTATAAAGCTAAATTCCATACACTAGTCATCAAGCAAAAATACACAGAGAACATCAGCATAGGCTTCCAACATGAGTAATCCATAAAAACATCAAACCCAATCGCTCGTTAACATAGAACTGAAGGTAACCCAAACAAAGAATATATCAAAACCAATTCCAAAACGCTTTGTGGCATTTCGTCGAACCCGTTATATGCACAATAAACCAAGTCCCAATTTTGCTTACAAAGTACATGGAAATTGGCCACAAATTGAAACAATTACTCGAGCAATAACTCATCATCACAATGTGGCACCAAACAACAACAATGAACTCGTTTTCATGCCCACCATACCAACCAAAATCGAAAATTTCATATTCCTCCTTAATATTCAAATCTAGCAAGAACTTGCCAAGAACATATACACATTGTGGCATAAACTCAATCAAGTCAACAAGAATAACATCATTTATAACATATGCTCGCTAATTTGCACAAATCAAGCCTAAAACTAACAAATCCCCAATTTCTACACCTAAACCCTAATTTCTAAATTTGTCCAAAAATCAAGTAAACCAAAGTATGGGAATTGAAATTGGTAAGTAATAATAGTAGATTCTTACCTTGCCAAGTGAAATCGAAGTCGAAATCAAGAAAATTTGGGAGAAGATCGAATTTGAGAGGAAGTTGGAGTAGTGTCTCGGAAATGGGAGGAATGGGATGAGGCTCGCGCACCCCACCCCGCGAGCCTTTTTTTTTTCAGCCTGCCGCGGCCGCGCAGTCCCGACGCAGGATCGGCCCTTACCGCGCGGGCTACAGAATTTTTTTTTTAATTTTTAATTTTTAATTTATTTTATTTTGTTTTCTTCAATTTATTTTACCTTATTTCACCTTACACTACCTAATTGCCCCGAGCCTACGTTGATAATGTAGTACGACAACATGGCGTACCACATGACATCATTTCTGACAGAGACAGTAGATTTGTCTCTCACTTTTGGACGGAGTTACAAAAAGCTCTCAGTACCCAAATCAAAATGACCACTGCATTCCACCCGATGACGGATGGACAAACCGAGAGAACAATCCAAACCTTGGAAGACATGCTAAGAGCATGTGTGTTAGAGTTTAAGGGAAGTTGGGAGAACCATTTACCCCTAATTGAGTTTTCCTACAACAATAGCTACCATTCTAGTATTGGCATGGCACCGTTCGAAGCATTGTATGGGCGAAGGTGCCGAATTCCGTTGAGTTGGGAAGAAAGCGATAGGCTGTAGTAGTGGGACCACAACTTGTCGAAGATATGGCCCAACAAATAATAATTCAGGGGAAGATGAAGGCTGCCCAAGACCGCCAAAAGGGTTATGCTGATGTGAGACGACAAGACCTAGAGTTTCAAGTGGGAGATAAGGTTAGCTAAAGATATCACCTATGAAGGGGGTGATGCGCTTTGGCAAACGAGGGAAGTTAAGTCCTCGATACATATGACCTTATGAAATTCTAGAACAAGTCGGAAATCTAGCATGCCGACTGGCTTTACCGCCACAGTTGGCTCGAGTTCATAATGTATTTCATGTCTCACAACTAAAAAAATACGTGCCGGACCCGGCACGTGTACTTCAGCCGGAAGTGATTGAACTCGAAGATAACTTGACTTATGAAGAAGTCCCGGTACGAATAATTGATGCCAAAAAAGAGTGACAAGAAATAAGACCGTGAAGAGGGTCAAGGTCCTTTGGTCGAACCATGAAAGTGAAACAGCAACATGGGATTTGGAGTCGGACATGAGAGAACGTTACCCGACGCTGTTCATAACCGACCCAACCACAGTTATGGGGACATAACTGTAATCTTAAGGGGTAGAGATGTAACACCGTGTATTTTAGTCCGAAATAAATAAACAAATTCAAATTGTTTTGAACTACGTAATGGCTTGATCCCTTCACAGGGTACGTAGGTAGCTCGGAAATCTTAATTCTAAGTTGAGTCACAAAATAACAAAATAAACGAAAGGACCAAGCTCTTAGCTCGAGAGAAGCCGAAACGCAACTTCGAGGATGAAGTTTATTCTTAAGGAGGGTAGACTGTAATACCAGAGAATTTTGTAACATAAATAAATAAATAAATACAATAAATAAATAAATGATGAAATGAGAAATGGAATTTAACTCAAGAAGTAATTAAAGTTTCGAAAGCCGTGAAGTTAAAGATAATTTAATTAAATAAATTGTTCCAAGAGAACCCAATATAAATGTACTCAATAATTCGAACCCAAAATTTAATTAAGATCCAAATAAAATTAAGATAGGAAATTAAAACCCAAGAATAGCCCGAAAATCGGAGCCCAAGAACATAGGAGGATAGGAGTCCGAAAAAGAGGAGAAAAGGCCCGACGGATCGCACGACCCGGCCCGGACCAAAGTCCAGGCCAAGGCCGCGCGGGGCGAGCCGTTTTGCGCGCCACGGCCGTGCCAGCGGGCAGAAACGCCCCATGCGAGATTCACTCGGCCGATTTCGGATTTTTCGAGTCAGTTGCACGTCTTGCGGCCCAAGACTCTCCATGGCAGCTCTTGGACGTCCTCCAAGTCTTCCAAGTCTATAAATACACTCCGCTTTCAGCCCCGGACACTTTTCAAACTCTTCGAATTTCCTATACACTTTCAAACACCGAAAAACCCTAATTCCCAAGTCGTCGGAGGCAAGGAGTCAGTGGGAGAGGAAGCATTGGACGAATCTAGAGGCTCCCGGGCGTAGGTAAACAGTGGGGTAAGGCTTTGTCCACCTTTTTCTATTCAAAACTCGGATCCGAAATTAATTTACCACATCTTTCTTTTCTAAACCTCGATCCGTACAAGAAGAGGGAGAACGAAGGTTTTCAGGAGACAAACGGTGAACGCAGAGGCCGCCGTCATCGAATAGAAGAGCCGGGAAACCAATTCAAGTAAGTTAATGCTTGCTTAAACACAACCAAACTAAAGATCCAATTAAAGAACCCTAAAAATCTGTCAACGGAAGAATCCTAGTGCGCAGCAACATTGTATGAATTTTTCGGATCATTTAAAATGCTCAAACGGAAAAACTCAAAACATAAAAAGTGTTCCTAAGACCCTGATCTATGTCGTGTAAAAGTTTCATAATTTTTTGTTAAGATTTGATACCTGAAAACTGACCCGGACGAACCTGCATTCAATTCGAATCTTGAAATGGTGGCAGAATTATTTTTCGAATTTGTTGATGATTTTGACACTAGATCTAGGCCGAATTAGGACTTGAGTTGAACATAAAATTTGTAGATCTATGAGTTATGAATTACCCTGTAAAATTTCATTAAGATTGTAATTCATTTGATAAGTTAAAAATTGGATCTTTGAAATCTGTTGCATCCTGAATTCGGACATAATGAGATTTTTGTACAATTTCACACTTTTGACTTGTTTTCTTAACCCGAATCGAAAAACTTAAAACACGAAACTTGTTTGTTACTGTGTTTTCGAGCTACTGTCAAATTTTCAGAATTTTGTCATTGAATCGAATTTTTAAATAAGAATAGCGACACGTAGAAGTCATATTTTGAGAAATTGAGAAATTGTGAAATTATCTCTTCTAAACAAGCAAATGAAACTCTTTTGAAATTAATAAAAGAACGTTTTCGAAAATCCCCTTGCGACTTGATTAAAAACAAATTAGGGGGTGAATGCTCTGCAGAGTGCCCTCCTAACTATGTCGTGCCTGAATGGACGATGATGTCAAATATGAGAAATTATGCCAAAACGGCGAGATATTTTGGGCCTACACTCTCGGGAATATCCGTATGGGTTTCCCGAGGCTCCGGAATGGTACTGGGTATGGCGGATTTGGCTGAGGCCAACGGTTACTTGAAATATGGAAGAGATAGCGATACAATCGAGAAATACTTGAAATACCTAATCTTGGAGTAATGGGGATAATTAAAAGACTTTATATTTTATTTCTTTTATTTAAATTATGGCTTGTATTTGTTTGACCATGAAGTTATATTATGATCATGTAGAACCCTTGTTTAAAATTATGCAATTTAATTATTTGTAGTTAAATAAATTAAATTGTATATTGCCTACTAGCATGCTTTTGTTAAATTAATTAGTGGCTTTGAAACCCCTTGATCATATGCTATGTATTAACTTACTCAGCACGTTTATGCTGACCAAACCATATTTTCTCTTTTCTTTCAGAGTATGACAATTATGCATGCGCATAGCATGCATGGGGAGATTGGGGAGACATTAAATTTTTGTTTTGAGACTGAATTGCATAACGGGCCTGTTTAACCCGTGTTTTGGGTATGTCGGCCCTTTCTTTACATTTCCGTTATTATTATTCTGCTGCTATATAACTATTATTGCATGTGATTACTCTGATATTTTTTAATTATATTATAATGGGCTGTTTTTAAATGTTTTAAATATTTTAAATCCTGAAATACCTGGCCTTGCATCTTTTTAGCAAGCTCGAACAAGTCGTGTCTTGCTAGGGAGGTGTGGCGATGACATCACGGCATGAGTTATCAAAACTGGGGTGTTACAATATCACAGAAAATATATGTCATTACACATAATATCTATCTCATTACATATTTATTTTTATCACACAAAACATCTATCTCATTACGCACATAATATATTCTTCCATCATAGAGCATAATTTTCTCATCACATATACTGTGCCTGCAGGCACCTACACACGATCCGGTTCTCCATTTCTCAATTATACATTGTCGTAAGAATAGGGTTTGATGTAGAAGTTCAGTTACTCAACCTTTGATTTTATTATTATTGTTCGTTCAATCTATCTTTATCATCTTATATGTTTCTTCTTGTAAATTGTGTGAAATGAACTCCCATAAATCTTTAAGTAAAACATCTTGGGCCTCATATAAAAAATTATTTAATTGGTTTTTGGGATTTTTTTAACACCCTATATAAGTTAGAAAATGAGTGGTGAGAGCTCATGTGATACAAATTATAAAGAGATAAATGAGAGGGATATGAGCCATAGTGTATAATCGAACTCCCAACTTAAATGTTGGAAGTAAGGCCTCATCCCCATTATTACCCTCTAATTAGGATAACTAATAAGACTCATCTAATGAAGTCAATTAATACCCATCCCCATTATTAGCCTCTAGTTAGGATAACTAATAAAACGACTAATAAAGTGAATTAAAGGGATCTTAACCTATAATTTAGTTAATTATTTTTTAGTATTAAATTATCTATAATCTTTTATATTAAAGAATTATTTATTGTATAAAAACTAAAATAATGTAAACAGAAATATGTAAATCATCAAATTTTTTAGTAGTTAATATTTTTGCACCCACCATAAGCTATTTAAAATTTATTTATTGAAAACAAATTAATTTGAATAATTCAAATAATTATAAATTATTTAAAGAATGGCCAAACATGTTAGCCAGGGGTACTAAATATACAGTATATAACACATGTAGCAAAAGAAATAGTAGTAGTATACCATGAGTAGTCAAAATATTTTATATATATATATATATATATATATTTTTGCTGAACAACCTATACATGCTAGCAAACGAATAATGGGAGCCCATGCCACACAAATTATAAAAGAGAATAATTGAACCTCCAACATTGCATTGTAAGTCGAGGGACTTAACTATTTTGGCTCAGTTCTCATCCCACAAATATTTTATATCTTATATTCCATGAGTTACCATTTAATGTCATGGTACTAGAAAATAAAAATGCACAATTGCACGTGTCACATGTGTCGAGGTAATATTTTTCTAAATAATAAATCAAACAATTTTGAAATTACCTAAAATATAAGTATATCCATTAATTTACGTTTAGGTATTCCAACAATTAATGATATACTCATCTTAATTACTGGGTGCATATGAGGATGAAAATTACTCAGCTTAATCAGGTATAAGTTTATGTTTGGGGGCGGAGGATGTGTCTCAAACAGGATGGAAATGGATGTGGACTGCTTATTTTCCGGAGAAAGTAGGCGTACTCCTATGGCTTTTAGATATGAATTCCATTCCGTGAAATGCCAATCGATTTAGCCGTCGGCTATCTTCATCACCCTTGTGTGGCATTTGCCCGCGTGGAAGTCGAAGATTGAGTTCATTGTTTCTTTCAGTGCATGTGGATTAGGCCTCTCTGGGATGCTTGGAGTATTGAGTGACCAACGTATCTTGCTTCTATTGACTAGTCTTCCATCCGCCATTGGTTGGGTGGGATATTTCGGTATTATGGGTTGGATTTTATAGCCTTATATGGACTATTTGGCGGGAATGAAATGATCGTATTTTCAGGGATCATAAATCACCATTACAGACTCTTACTCGACAAGCATCTTACTTTAGGGATGAGATGGAAAAAGCTACAGTAAGACACACACACTTACAACTCCACAACTCAACCTCGTCTGTTGGAATATGGTATCTTGGACGGGTTTCTTTGTTCATACGGATGGCTCATTGTTTGATAGCCAAGGTAGGGCGGGATTTGGTGCAGTTCTTCGTGATTATTCAGGACAATGGATTGGTGGGGCATCAGGTTTTCTAGGCTGTGTTTCTATCCTGCAAGCAGAAATATGTGGCATTATGCACGGCTTGGAACTGGCTAGGAAGCATGGAGTAAAAGAAATTTATTGCGTATGTGATTCTACCCATGCTATTCAGTTCATTCAGTCTACCCTAATGACTTCACATCGGCTCATGTCTTACTGGTTGCGGATTCATGAGCTTAGGCACAGCTTTGTTCATTATCAGTTTGGTCATATATTTCGAGAAGACAACGAAGTAGCAGATGCTTTGGTCAAGATAGGTGCAAATGATGAAGCCTTTTTCACGACATGAGCGTTTCCTCTGGACTGTCTTAGCCCACTCTTGGAGGCTGATGAAGCTGGCACGTAGTTCCCGACTTCCCGTGTTGCTAGCATTTGTAGTTTATATTTCCGTTCTTTTATTTTTCCTTCCTAGCCTGTATAGACTGTTTAGCCAAAAAATAATAATTAATGATATAGTATTTTATACTATATCTTTTATGACTATAATTAATAATTTATACTATGACTATAACTTGAATAATAAAATAAAATAGTACAAAATTTCTAATTATAAAGTACTTCCTCTGTTTTTTAAAGATTGCTACGGACCCACCCAACATGCTGTCCAATGCATATTTTAAACCATTAATAACTCAAATTCGGTATAAGTAAAAATTCTAAAAGTTCGATATTTAAAAATTACAAGACGAGACGAATCTAACGAGATCTCACTTGGCTATATTTTAACTTATATAACCATGATAAAACTTTAAGTCAAACTATATAAGTGAACATTAGCATTTGTCAAACTGTAGCTAACAAAAAAAAAATGGAGGAAGTACAATTTAGCGAGTAATTATCAAACGGTGTGAACCTGAGTATTTCTGACAGCTTAAGCAAATGTCTCATGTTCGAATCTTTATATATGTAGAATTTTGCTTTGGGAGAGACAACTCTTTGATGAATTGATGCCCATCAAATCCTCGATAAATTAGTTTTAAGCCCAATATAACTTAGAAATACCCGATTTACAGAAAAAAGAAAAAAATAAAATTGTGCGTATTTTATCATGATACTAGATAAGTGCTTTAATAATTGTATTGAATAGAGGGAAAAGAAAATGGTAAGAACTACGAACGATGATAGCTAAAAGACAAAGTTTAATTAAAGGGGGAAAAATTAAAGGTTTTGGTTAGGGTGCGATAAAGTCATTTAACTTGATGTGCTGCGGAAAATTCTCATCATTACTTAACTTTGTAAATCAACGGTTGAGATTAATTTGAAGGTTAAAATAGTAAATTTGTTATATTATTGGAAAATCAACGTTTTTGTTCTTCTTCTCCGCATTTCATCTTACAAATCCCTCCAATTTTCTTAATTATGCTCTTATACATAGATATACGTTGCTGAAATATTTTTAAATAAAGTTATTGAATTGTTCATGAAAACGTACCCGAAATGCTGCTACTTGAGTCGCTGAATTGTTGATAAAAAGTCGTTGAATTGTTCTTGACAGCATCGCTGAATTGTTCTTGGTAAGGTCGTTGAATTGTTCATGAAAACGTTGATGAATTATTTTTTATATTATCGCTGCATTGTATTCTGTAGCATCGCTGAATTCTTCTTGAAGAGTCGCTGAATTCTTCTTGTTAAAATCGCTGAATTATTCTAGGTATGATCGTTGAATTCATCTCTACATATAGTCGGTGAAAATATATTTGACAGCATAAGTGGTTTCGTTTTTGGTAGGATCGTTGAATTCTTCTTGGTTCTGTCGCTGAATTGTGCTAGGCATGATCGCTGAATTCTGTTAGATAGTGTCGCTGAAATATTTTGATAGCATCACTGAATTATTTTTGGTAGCATCGCGGAATTGTATTTTGGTAGCATCGCTGAATTATGCAATGCAATGTCGCTGAATTATGCTATGTATTATCGCTGAATTCTTCATGAACTATTTTTTTCGGGGAAAACAGGGGGCCGAAGCCAATTTTATTCAAGAACTTGCATAGTTTGTATCAGACCAAAGCGGTCAGAGTTTGTGACATCAAACATAAAATCCAGGGGGTGAACAAAGTGTTGGACGTTTCCTATCCAAGGCTTTCCTTTGATAAACTATTTTTGATATTATCACTGAATTGTTTTTTTTTGTAGCATCGTTGAAATAATCGATTAATAGATTTGTTACCATATTTATTAAGTATAATCGATTAGGAAAAAAAATATTATTTAGAATATTAGATATGGTTACCAAATATTAGATATGATAACATACTACATATAGTGTTATATTTTTATTATGACAATTATATCATTTTTTATTTACAACACTTGAATTTTAAATGAACGCTTCAGATCGCTGCTTTAATGTGCTGCGGTATGCCTGGATCAGGACAACCGGTCCCCAAAAAAAATAATGAAGAAATGAGGAGGGTAACAGCACACGGACACCCCATTCCAACTGCCGCAAACGGTAATGCCGTGAGCACTGACAGTCTCCAGTCTCCACCACACTGCCAGCTGGCTCTCTGTTGGACACGTGTTCTCTGTTCCCCCTTCATTTATTGTTGCATTTATTGGCCCCCTCCCCTCACGCCTTCTTTTCTCCATTCCTCTCTTTCCTCTTTTCTTCACACCTTTATTTACTCGCTCTATTTGTATATTTTAACTCAATTTCAATAATCAATGTTTGAATTAATTAACTTATAAATTTACATTTTATCTTCCAACTAAATTTATTTTTAATAAATGTCAACAAATAGTATTTATATAAAGTGAAGAGCAATATAGTAAAAATATAGCATAACTATCTATAACCACCTAAAAATGACAACTATTTTGGAACATTTTTTACTCTCTAAAAAAAATAACTAAAAAGGAACGGAGTGAGTATTTTATTTGCTTTTTGTTCCATCTTCCGCTTGCTTACATACACTAGTTTTTTTCTTAACCAAATAAAACAGTCCCACGTTGAAAAAAAGGAAGAAATACATAATAATAATAATAATAATAATAATAATAATAATAATAATAATAATAATAATAATAATAATAGAGCAGTGGCGAATCCAGTAATTATCGGCTAGTAGGGCCAACTTTTTTTCCGTCTTAAGTATACAAAATAATGATATATTTTGTTCAAAAAAAAGTACAAAATATAAAAAATATTTAACCACAAGAAGAATATACAATATATATAAATTAATTCTCATCATTTGTAATCGTCTCTATCAAACTTGGAGAATTGAACTATAATCAATATAACAAAGTAGTAATTCGAAATTATTCCAATGAATCGGTTATTCATCTATTACTTCAATAAATCGAAAGTATAAGAAAAAAATATTCAAGTTAATTCAAAAGTAATTTAATAGAAGTTCAATTCATATGTCAAATTAAAATAATAAAATACTAATAAAATAATTTTCCCGGAAAAATAATAAAAATACTAATTTTAAATTGGAGCACTAGAATAGAGTGTCCTAATTTGATTCCAATCAATTAAAATTAATAATAATTTAATATATATATATATATAATTTTTTAAAATTTGAGAATAGGCTAAGGCTCTGGCCCCACCTGGCCTTAGCCTACATCCGCCGCTGGATGTGAGCGTTCATTTATGACAAATAGTGGCGATTCCAGGATTTTAACTTAAGGTGTACAAATCTGGGGAAAAAAATTCCACTGGCCGTGACATTTTTCCAAAAGAAAAATCATATTTTGATCTACATTTAACTTCATTTAGTATTTTTTTTTCAACATAAAATAATAGGGAAACATTTAACATTTCATCACCAATACAATTTTGCAATTTTGATTTGACAATCTTCATCGCATAAACTCTTTCAACTGATTAGCAAAGCAATGTCCATAATCAACACATTGGTTTTCTTTCAATATTAAGCTTTAAAATATTTGTAACCTTTTTTCAAATACGTAAATATGTTATATTCGGACACATGTATAAAAAAAGAAAAAAAAAAACGTAACATAATTCTAAAATAAGCTTAATTAGGCTTGTAAAAGGCTTAAAGTGTAGGATATTATATATAAATAGGGTAGGCTTAGACCTATAATATAGGTTTATCAAATGTATTATAGGTTAAACTCAAGCCTTAGAAAATTAAAGTAGGCCTAAGTCGTTCAAATCAAAACTCAGATTAGTATACTCTAGCCTATTTCCATCCATACTCATACTCGATATAAGCTCAAACTAACTGTCAAAGAAGATTATTTACATACTGTAAAACAATTACCACTTGGTCTTTAAAAAAAATATTGTTTGCTATGCATTTACTAAACATTAATATCGCTACTATACATTACTAAAAGTAAAATAAGTTTAGTAAACTACTTCCCCGTATTCAAATAATTCTAACATTTCATGTTTTCACGCAATTTAATACACATTTTTAAAGAGTAATAACTCAAATTTTATAAAATAAAGAATTATAAAAATTTAATATTATAAAACTATGTGATTAGACGAATCTAACAAGATCTCACTGGACTATGTTTTATCTTATGTAACTGTGTTAAAAAGTCGAATCAAAGCTACTCAATGAATAGTGTTTACTATGCCAATGTTAATATTTTTTAAATACGGAGGGAGTATTAGATCATATGATGATGTTCAAACATACACTCCCAACCAAGTTAGTACATATATTCTCCAATACATATTAACAATAAGAAATTAAATGGATACAACCATAGTTGTTAAGATCCCGATTCTGATCTTAGGATCTTACGATTTTACGATCACACCTCTCTAAAACGATCCTGATCCTGGTAGGATCTTAAAATTAGTAAGATCTCGATCCTGATAGTAGAATGTTACGATCTTATGGTTGTACTCCCTCAAACGCTTCTACGATCTTACGATCTTACCCTCTTAAACGCATAAAATTTTTGTAGTATTTTATGATTTGGGATCAAAATAACTTGTTTCTTTTAATTTTAAACTTAAGAGCTTGTATTCCTTATGTATGATGTGTAAAAAAACATAATATATATGTATATGGAAATATTTTATGTTTGATTGTGATGTTTTTGTACTGTATTGTATTAATTAACTTGCAAGATTCATAAACACACAAAATATTGCTTTTACTTGTTAGTATGCATAATTGAGTTTATCCATTATTGCAATTTAATAAGATCTTAAGATCTCGATTCGATCATACGATCTCGATCTTGTAAAGAGAAAAACGATCCCATCTAGGATTCTGATTTTAACAACCTTGGATACAACTAATTATTTATATAAAACTTTAAATTTTAATAAAGTAAAAAATAAAAACAAAAAAAAACTTTTTTAAAAAAAAAAATCATGTGTCATTTTTAGGGTTAGGGACTGGGAAGTATAGAGATTTAGTGATTGTCTGTAAGCATGTAAACTAAATAGTTCAGACTTCAGAGAATAATAAACCGTCTGTGTATTTTTATTTTCAATTTAAAATTGAGGGCTTAAATCCTTATGAATCTTTATCCGTCCCATTTATAAAATTGACAAGTTCTTTTAACAATGATTATTTTCATAATGGAACCGGAACAAGTTCAATGTTCTGCATTCACATTTTTCTTTTCTTTTCATAATGTTTCTGGCACAAAAAAAAGAGAAAAAGAAAAAAAGCAAATGATATATGACATTCAGTAGTTATTACACAATATACATGAGACAATTAATGTGAAGCTGAAAATTACTGTGTGTCACGGGGCGCCGGGTCCGTATCGGGACAACCGCGCACCGTGTGGCTAATAGACTGATTCCCAGCACTATTCCGCCAAACGGTCCATCCGAAGGGTCGGGTTGGACTTCATCATTGAACTTTTCAGGAAACTATGGGCTACTTCAATTTATATTACAACGGCAGACGAGCCTTACCGCAACCATAAGCTTCGGGACTGCGGGCCAAGGGGGACCACCAAGCCGAGCCTTTGGCCATCGGTCAACATTCTCCCCCCGCTAAATTGGCGATGCCCTCGTCGCCGTGGCTCTCCAAAAGTCTTCGACGAGAGGTTTGAGAGCATTCTTCTCCGTGGCTCGCTCCTGAGTGGTCTCCTTCATCGAACATCCCGCCCACTTCACCAGATACTCATCGTATCTCCTCTTTTTAGTTTGAGCTACCCGGTGTTCCAGAATGGCTTCTGGTCTCTTCTGTCCCTTCCCAACCTTTGATTGAAGGTTGTCGCGAATCGGACGTTGCGCCGCGACTCTGTACTCGGAAGTGTCATCACTTCGGTGCAGAGCCCCCAAGTTTTCCTCCTCCGCTTCGTTCCCTTCTTGCCCCACATGGATTGTCTTGCGCTTCATCGGGGCGACACTTGTCTCCTTAACCAGTAACATATTTTGGCAATCCTTAAGTAGATGTGGGCCGTCACACAAGAAGCATCCCGATCTTCTCGTGGACCCCTCGCCTCTGGCCGGCGTCTGGCGAAATCGGTGAATACTGTTTTGAGATGGTGGGGCGTTTTGGTTAGAGCGGTCCCCGCCACCCTGACTTGCACCCGACCGACCCTGCCGAGGTGTCCCTCCTTTCTGTTGCATACTGGTCGGGGCCCTTGATGAACCCTTCAGTCGTCGTAATAATCCGTAAGCCTTTCTGCTGCCGCCATCGCAGAGTTGAGGTCATTCTCTCGCTGCCTCTGCAGCTCCAATCGCGTTCCTGGACGGAGGCCCTCCATGAAGGCGAACAACTTGTCCGTTTCGGACATGTCCTTGATGTAGAGCATCAGTGCCGAGAAAGTTTTAACATATTCTCTGACATTCCTGTGTGCCTCAAATCTCTCAGAGCTTTCCGAGCATGATATTCCACATTTTCCGGGAAGAACTGACTCTGAATCGCTTCTCTCAGTTCCACCCAGGTATCAATTGCCAATCTACCTTGCTGGATCTCAGCATATTTTCCACGCCACCATAACTTGTCGTCTCCCGCCAGATACATCGTGGCCGTAGAAGCCCTTCTTGTTTCATTTTCAATACCCGAATTCTCAAGGTACTGATTTATATCAAAGAGGAAGCTCTCGACTTCCTTAGCATCGCGGTTGCTAGTGTAAGGCTGAGGTTCCGGGACACGCACTCTTGGGCCGGAACTCGGAGCAACTTCTTGCTCTCTACTTACAGCTTTCTGTAGTAGTCTAATTTGGATGGACATCTCTTCCATCCTCGCCTGGGCCTCTGCCTGTTCGAGCTTAGCTCTCTCAGCTAACTCTTGTGCCTGGTTCATCGCCATCTGCGAGCCCTCGGCATTACTTATCCTGGGCCTCTGCCCGTTTGACTTTAGCTCTCTCAGCTAACTCTTGTGCCTAGGTCATTGCCATCTGCGAGCCCTCGGCATTACTCATCCTGGGCCTCTGCCCGTTCGAGTTTTGCTCTCTCAGCTAACTCTTGTGCCTGGGTCATCGCCATCTGCGAGCCCTCGGCATTACTCATAAGTGATCGACAGAGCTCCTGGCACTCGCTCAGGATGGCTCTTGTCTCTGCATTCTCCGTCTCAAGTTCTTCAACTTTCGACCGGTGCCTTGCCTCTGCAAGCTCCGAGTCAACCAGCCTCGATGTCATAGTCCTAGTCTGCCGCGCCGAGGTGTGCCCGCCTGCCGTTTCCGAATCCGATCCTGATGCACTCTCGCTCATGATGCCACCACCTCTTCCGGAAGGCCGACTCTGATACCAACTGTCACGGGGCGCCGGGTCCATATCAGGACAACCGCGCACCGTGTGGCTAATAGACTGATTCCCAGCACTATTCCGCCAAACGGTCCATCCGAAGGGTTGGGTTGGACTTCATCATTGAGCTTTTCAGGAAACTATGGGCTACTTCAATTAATATTACAACGGCAAACGAGCCTTACCGCAACCATAAGCTTCGGGACTGCGGGCCAAGGGCGACCACCAAGCGGAGCCTTTGGCCATCAGTCAACACTATGGTTGGTATTGAATGAAAATATTTGAGGAAACACACCGAAAGATGAAAAATAGGACAATACTAATATGAGAACAATTCAAATTTTTGTCTACCACATCCTTAAAATAGAATGATCATATCCTAAATGTACTTAAAATTGTTATGTAGAAGTAACGGTAGGTTTTTAAACCATTATAAAAAGATAATGCGATTCGGTTTCTGTCCATACTAGCATAAATCTTGATATCCATACATGCTAAACTATTAGTACAGAAATGATCACTGCAAATTAATGAGATTTGTTGCCATTGTAGTGTTAAAAGTTGTTATGGAAAGGCAATATCATAAATAATTAATTATGACCAAAATTGATGCAGTGATTGACAATTGATTAACATAATGATTGATTCCATAACCATTATTGCATTATTGCAACGGGAATCATTTTACATTGTTGTTAAATGAATTTTGTGCTACTCGAAGCTCTCATCAATGCTACACATAATCAATGCATATGCTATGCTATAAAGCTTTTATAAAGTGATGCATTTATTATTTGAAGAACTATCTGCATCCGACAATAATGTAGTTTACATAGACAATATTGTGTACTATTTAACACTTACACTTGTGTTGCTCTTAGGGACAACATATGATATGCTATTTTCCTTCATTAGGACTAGCCATTATGTAGCATAAATAAGAAACGATCACACTAAATGCACAATTATTTTACATATATAACCACATTTAAAGAAATAAATTAATCAACCCATTAATGAGATTAATTTTTCCATCATTTGCGCAATTAATTTTGATAGGTGGATATCTTCCTTTAAATTTGTAGCATACATTTAATGGAAAAATAAATTAAATTTACACAGCATTTCAATCATAACACCATAGCACTTCTGGACCTCCAGATTCAGGATGTAAACTTAATCGTATAAAAAGTAATTAAATTAGAAAGTAGCTATCTAAGCTTCGATAGCTACCAACCGCAATTGGTTTGAGTGGATTGGGGCATGAGACCTTAAGCAAAGGTCTCGGGTTCGAGCATTTGTGTATGCAGAATTCTATTTTGGGAGAGATAACACTTCAATACCCCACCTGATCCTAAAATAATTAGTTTTGGGTCCAATAAAACTTGAGGATACCCTGATATTTATATTTAAAATAAAAAACGGCTCCGATAGCTAATCACCATCAATTTCCTATGATACAATGAATATGTCAATTAGCTATTATACAAAAGAATTTCCATGTACCTCGAACTCAGTCTATATGCTTATCGAAAAAAAAACTAAGTCTATATGATCTCTGTCCGAACAAAAAAAAAAAAGAAAAGAAAAAAGAATAACAGCTACCAATCACTAGTGCTTAAAAAATAATATTTTTGTCTTTCGAAATTTGTTGAATTTTGAGCACTATATAGTTTAAATGAATAAGTAAATTAATAAACTGATAAAACATGTTCACCAAAAAAATAAACTGATAAAACATCAACAAATGTTGACCTGCAACATTGACAAGTGAGGTGTTGGTTTCAGAATCCTCGTCCTAGTTAGTTTATTACAAATTACTCCCTATTTCACCACATATTAATCGTTATACTGTTTTAACAGTCACACACACTGCTACATGAATGAT
Organism: Hygrophila difformis; assembly: GCA_030278955.1. Lineage (NCBI taxonomy): Eukaryota > Viridiplantae > Streptophyta > Magnoliopsida > Lamiales > Acanthaceae > Hygrophila > Hygrophila difformis. The sequence continues at coordinate 25,195,883 of JAOANR010000012.1, forward strand.
GGTAATTTATGTGGTTTGGACTCCACACATCTTTGCCTAGAGAAGAATGTAAATATTTATTAAAAAAAACAGTAACACACACTACTTTTTCACTGTAGGAAAAAAAAAATGATATAGCTACTAAAAAATTATTTATCAATTAATGGGGTCTCCTACCTTCCACATCCCTCTCCCCATAGGCGAATCTATGTATCTAAAATGTGGTGGCACATGAGAATATCCAAATAAATAAAATTGTTATTTTAAGTTATATACTTCCTCTATTTTTCTTTAATTGCTACGGATCCACCCAACACGCAGTTCAATGCACATTTTCAACCATTAATAATTCAAGTTCGATACAAATAAAAATTCTAAAGTTCGATATTTAAAAACTATACGACAACACGAATCTAACAAGATTTCACTTGACTATATTTTAATTTGTGTAACTATGATAAAAATTGAAATAAAAGCAATCAAATGAATAGTGACAACATTTGCAATGTTGGAAATAATTGGAAACGGATGAAGTATATATATTTATGTTTGGTTCTTGGTGCAATTACTTAATTTTATGGTGACATCATTATCATTATTCCAACATAGCCTTTCTCAATGTTTTTAGTTGTTGTGACTATTATTCTTAATTTCAGAATAATTTTCATTATTTTTTGTGACACTACTCACAATATTTTCTAAATTTGTCGTTGCTTTCTCCCGTTGGTTATTCGAGTCCAGCCCATTCGTGTTTATGTATGTATGTATAGATCTCTCTGTAGGCATGTACGGGTATGTGTGTGAATATAAAAAAATATTTAATATTTAAAAAATAATTTCATTGAATTTGCGGTTTGCAACGCTTGTGCAATATCGAAAAAGTAACAAAAAAAAAAATGGGGACTTGACCTAGTGGTCATGTCCCCTAATTTTCGACTTATGGTTGGGGTTTGACTCTCATTCAACCTCATATTCCTTTTTTTTTTTTTTTTAGAAGCAATGCTATCTTTATTGCTCAAAAAGATCTAAACAAGTACACCAGATTTTATCAAGTTTGGTCCCCAGTGACCACCCAGAGTTACAGCTCTCACACAACTAAATGCGTGACATTCCCTGTTCGATATACTCTCCATAATACAAAACGAAAACTAGAACCGCTCTTCAATTGCCTCCCCCCCTGCGGCACCGTATTTCGCCCATTCATCCGCTAATGAGTTGCATTCTCTAAAAATATGAGTAAATCTCACCTCCCCCCCACAATTCTTTAATGCCAAAATGGGGGCAATCAGTCTGGTGAACCTCCACGGAACTTTACCCGGATCCTCCATCCATCGGACGACGTTGCTCGAATCGCATTCAACGACCAACTTTGGTAATGGGAAGCCCTGATCCCGCAGTATTGCTGTACATGTCCTACTCAATGCTGTAATTTCAGCTTCCAATGAATCCTTCCATCCGATGTCATCTGCTAGCACAAATATTACTTTGCCCTCGTCATTTCTAATTACCCCCCTAATACCAGCCGGCCCGGGGTTGCCATACGACGACCCATTCGTATTCACCTTCCACCAACCCTTTTCCGGGCATTTCCAAACCACTCTCGTCCTCGGTACCCGATGAAAACACTGCGAGTTCGTTACCAAATCCCCGGGTGAATTCAATCCAGGATAGACTATATAATTCACACTATTACCCGTTGTAGCTTTCCACCAAACACTCAATCGCCATCTAATTTCGGATTCAATTGTAGTAATATCGAATGGATGACCCCTAAACACAACCCCATTTCTGTGCTTCCAAACCGTCCAAATTATAGCAAGTCCAATCATCTTTCATGCTTCCCCCCCGCCCCTCTTCGGACAGCCTTCAAACCACCCTGTCGCCAGTTGCTTCAAAACTCCAGGCAGCGACCATTTCATCCCGAACCACCCCACTGCAGTATACCATATCCCCGCTACAGCTGAGCACCTGCAAAATAGGTGATCCACGTTTTCCACCTCTGTCTCACACAGCGGACAAAACGCATTGGTCATTTCTAAACACCCTCTGGAAGCCAAGACCGCCCGCACAGGTATAGCTCCATTAATCACTTTCCACGTCAATAATTTAAACTTACCTGGGCATTTAATCTTCCACAGGTGTTTCCATATTGGCTGTTGCTCTCCCTCCACTCCTACATTCCTGCTGATCCAACACGACTTTAATGAAAAACAGTCATTTCCTTCCCTTCTCCATCTTACCCTATCCTCCAAGAATCTGTTCATTTGTTGTCTTCCTAACAAAGACATCAGATTATTCCACAAAACCACTTCCCAATCGAACAACTGTCTCCTCCAATCGATATGCCATTCCCACATCATACCCTCCCATACTCCGAATTCTTTAACCCATCCTGTTTTATTGCATGCCAAAGTATGCAATCGGGGGAATTCATCTTTAAGTGGCCGGCCACCTTCCGTCCAGCAATCACTCCAGAATCGGGTCCGTTCCCCATTTCCAACTTGAATCAAAAAATTGCAATCGTTACCTGCCTCTCCCATATTCAGCCATGCTTTGCACGCCGCTCCCCAGACAGATCTTGCAGCAACACCCTTCTGGACAAGCGGGCTCTCTTTATCATAATACTTCGCATCAATAATATTTTTCCACAATGATTTCTCCACTCCAAATCGCCACCTCCATTTGAGTAACAGTGCATTGTTGAAATCATGAATTTGTCTTACACCCAGGCCCCCAACCTCCATTGGTAAGCAAATTGACTCCCAATTAATAGTGTGTAATCTTCTCCTCCCGTCCCACTCATTCCAAAAGAAGTTTCGTTTAATCCTTTCAAGCCGATCCGCCACAGTCCTCGGAACCTTAAACATCGATAGGTAATATAATGGCAGGTTCGACATCACCGTTTTAATTAAGCACAGGCGACCTGCTTGTGACAAGAGGCGCCCCTTCCACCCTATCAATAACCGGCTTCCAAATCTCAATCCCGTTTACACATCCTCCAATCGGGAAACCCAGATAATTCATAGGCCATGAACTGACCTTGCAACCCATCACTGTAGCTGCATCCCCCAACAGCCCTTCATCGCAATTAATGCCAAAAATACAGCTCTTTCCGTAGTTAATTCTTAGTCCTGTGCATAATGAAAAACATCGAAGGATTCTTTTAACAACTACCAACTTGTGCACCTCACCTTCACAAAACAATATCAAATCATCAGCATACTGAAGATGTGATATTGTCGGCCCCCCTCCTCCCTTCACCTCCAATCCAACAAACAGCCCCATCTCCCGAGCTTTGAGTAGCATTTTATTAAGAATTTCAGCTATCAAAACGAAACAGTAGGGGGATAATGGATCCCCTTGCCTAATGCCTTTTTGTAATTTAAAATACTTCGTAGGGGACCCATTGATGAGGACAGCCGCTGCTGCGGATTTAATGCAGGCCCGCATCCACCCACACCATTTATCATCAAACTTCATGACTTCGAACACCCTTAACAATGCATCCCATGATACATTATCATAGGCCTTCGCGAAATCAAGTTTAATTACAAAGCCCCTCTTCCTAGCCTTCTGAGTTGAACTAATCACCTCTGCTGCTATCATCACACCATCCATAATTTGTCGCCCTTTCACAAACGCCATTTGTTCCACCCCCACCACATCCCCAAGTACCTCTTTCAATCTGTTTGCTAGCACTTTCGCCACAATTTTTTATATACTTCCCACTAGCGAAATAGGGCGATACTCACCAAGCTCAGACGGACTATCCACCTTCGGGATCAGCACCGCAAAAGAATCCCCGCTACCACCAGGTAGCCTTCCCTCCGCCTCTAGCTTCTTGAACACAGCCATCATGTCTTCTTTCAGGATATTCCAATACTTCTTATAGAAGGCTAAGTTGTACCCATATGGCCCCGGAGCTTTGTTGCCATCGCAACCCCAGACCACCGCTCTTATTTCTTCCTCTTCAAACCCCCTCGACATCCAGCCTCTAACCTGTTCACCGATCCCAGACAGACCCAACTCCTCCACCTGGAAGACCTCTGGATCCGCTGCCTGAAATTGGGCTTTAAAAAATTCATATGCCTCCTTTTTAATATCTCTCGGTTCCTCCACCCAAACACCATTAACCTTGATACCCCTGAAACTTTTTGCACCCATGCCAAGTTCCATGATGCAGCCGGGGTAGATAATTCAGCCAGACATCAGCGCGCAATACTTAATATAGTATTGATTTATTACAACTGTCTGCATCTCCCCGGCAACGGCGCCATGAAACTTTTGATGAGTTTCATTAACACGAGTAATTTTCTGAAATATCAGGTTTGGATTATTAAATGAAAAGAGTTATGATGTAGGGAAGGGGTTTAAGGATATGTTATGATTTCCCTTTTTATTACTCATGTGGGGTGTTTTAATCTCAAACGGCGCTGTGGTCCTCCCCGCCATGAAACTTTTGACAAATATCACGGTGCAACCGGGATTGACCTTCAGTCTGTCACCCTGAAAGTCCCTGGTATCTGCACCATGATGCTTCTCTTAATTTCATGTCAAGAAGATACCTGCCGGGGTAAACAATTCAATCTTACCAGACACCAGTGTTCAATACTTAATAAAGTATTATTTATTACAACTGCGCTACATCCTCCCCGGCAATGGCGCCATGAAACTTTTGACGAGTTTCATTGCGCTGCCGGGGGGGTGAAGAACCGTCTAAATACAATTTCCAATTTCATGGTGCTCTTCCCACTACATGAGTATTTTCTAAAATGTGGTCTTTTTATTTACTCGTGTCAATAAACTGTGCATCCCGAAAGCGCACGGAGTCAAAAATTGCAGTAATTTATAGTAAGTACCGGATCGTTCACTGGAGGATGTGCGATGGAAGCAGGGCCCACGTCGTTTACTAAGGTTTTCCACTCGGTTACTCGATTCAAGTTTTGCAAGGGATTTCTAACAACTACTTGACATAAATTAAACCAGATCATGAAAGCAGTAAAAATTATTCTACAAAGCATGGTAAATTAGATCGAGGAAAGCAATTAAATCTACACTACGAAAGCAATATAAAATTATACTACTCTATCTAGAAAGCAAGTTTAAATATGACATAAGGGACAGGGAGGAAATAATAAAGATTGGACAAGATTCAGATGAAACACAATTAAACTTCCATTTTTATACACAGATCTTAGCTTGGGATAATTCTCTAGTTAGCTAGCTCTCATGCTTTCTACACCATGTTCCCTTTAACAGACAGGTACTTATGGTGAGAATTTACATGCTCTTAAGACAATAATTTCTAAGATACCACAGACTCACAACTGCCCTCACATGGCCATGCTAAGGCGTATTGTTCATTTGTGGTGGACAAGCAACACCTGACAAATCATTAGTTGACATGCCAAGTACTCCTATCATTCCCCCATGTCACACCCAAAGTTTCAAATCAAGCCCCAAACCATTCCATAACTCTCAAACCTTTTAACAGATGGACAGCCCCTAATTCTTCCGAGTGATCTCTATGAAAGCATTTAAAAGGAAAGCAGTAAAGAAAGCTGTAAAGAAAGAATTTAAATCTATCACTCGGAATCGTTAAAAACGTCTCTTTCCGTTAGTATAAGAGAGCCCTTGGTCTTGATGACCAGATGCAGATCAAGAACCCCCAAGATACCAATAAGCCACAGGGCTTACAACATCTGGGTAATTATGAGATACAAACTAAATGAAACAGATCCATAAATGAACCTACTCCGGATGTACTCATTCAAGACTCAATTCTAGACTTTGGCAGAAGAAGATAGTAGTCGAAGGAATACTCGACCTTACCTTATAAATTCACCAAGGCCTATATGTTGTTCCTCTAGTATTATTTATCACATCTCATCTACACCCAAGTGGGTATTGACTTAATGTGATATCTAATATCAGATTTCCAACACACAGCAATTTTGAGAAGCAAATGAATATTTGAAAACCATTCCCTAAACAGGTACTAGACTCTCAATTAAAACACAGATCCTTTCAGTCTAGATGAGACCTAATCGCTGACTCTGCTTCTAAGCTCTCAAAATCAATCCCCAGTGGAATATGAATTAGTCATAACTGTTGAATTTATCCCTTACTCAGATCCGGATTTTATTAAGGAATTTTTGTTGGAAATTTATTATGCAGCATCTGATTTATATCAAGACTTCTGTGTCCAAGGGGAAGGATCCCCAAAATAGCAATAAGACCAGAACAACTACATAATAGTATCATGCATACAAGTATATGAAAAGGAAAATAAAACACCCCAAAATATATGGTGGGGTTAGACAGAATGCGATACACAAAGGTGAATTAGCCTGAGATGAGGACAAATCGGCTAAAAAGAGTGCCAGAGATAATTGGGGTTTTCCGGACTGCAAACATCTGCTTTCCGGCTCCCAATTGTCCCAGATGACTGATTGTAGACAGAAAGAATTCCAAACAACGGTGACCGCCGTCATTTAGTTTTCTTTTGTCTGTGAGTGGAAGAAAAACCCACATATTTCTTGCTGTAATATTTCTCAACTGATGTTGGTCGACATCAGTTAATGCTATTGCAACTTGAATTCAGGTTGAGAAATTAAGAAAAAGAAAATTAAAACTGTATCTGATTAGGAATTGGCTGAGTGACTAATCGAAACTCTTAGTGAAGAGAACGCTCGCCGAAGCTTCCACCAACCACTGACCAGATCATGCAAAATAACAGATAATAATTGACACACAGAAGACGGGTTAGTCGATATCCCTGTGAAGGGACCTTTCACCAACATTAATCTGTGGTGTTTTTCATTATCCGTTCATACACACAATGAAGAGGAAAACTTGAAAATAAGGAAAATGTTTTTGGGTATTGTGTGGGTGTTAAGCACACAATAAATGGACACTTAATGGGTTGAAATGTGTAATGGATAAAGTTAGGTGAAATGGGCCTAGGCCCAATACACCCATGCAACTTACACAAATCATGAAAGAAAATATTTTGGAGTTTTCAAAATAAGAGGATAGTTCAATTCGAATTATTAGGGTAATTCGAATTGAGAATGCATGAAGGATGAAGTATTACTTACCCAATTAATCTTTGCAAAGGAATGAGATATCATCTAATTCGAATTGTTGAGCAATTCGAATTAATTCGAATTAGACAACTCGAATTGATGAAGTCCTTTCATTGCTCAAAATTGACTAAGGCACATACCTCAAGAGGAGGGTGAATTCGAATTGTTCAGCAATTCGAATTAATTCGAATTGCACAATTCGAATTGGTAAGAGATGGAAAAATGAACTAAGGCATGAGTGGATGGTATGCAATACAATGTGGTTTCCCTTCCCAATTCGAATTGTTGAACCAATTCGAATTAATTCGAATTAGAGAATTCGAATTGGTTGAAAACCACATGAAGGAAATTTTTGGGTATGCAATTCGAATTTCTTAGGCAATTCGAGATAATTCGAATTGCCTCAATTCGAATTACACGTTTTCAAACAACAACAATATTTTGTTCTCACAAGTATGGGTTAGGTGAACACTGTGCTGTAATGATGGTTTTAAATTTACTAAATCCCTCATCTCACATCAATGTCATTTCACAGCCACCCTAGTGAAATTTTCAAGTAATAAGCAAATACATGTCCAGTGGGTATTGGCAAGATTTAAACCCTATTTCTACAAACAAAGGATCAAAGACAAAAGAACCTAAAACATCTAATTATGTAAGAACTACATGAACAAACTAAGAACACTCAAGTTAACTAAGGCAGCATGAAATACAAAGCAAGGCAGGAAAAATAAGGCATAAAAATAAATATTAACAAACCTAAAAACATCTAAAATCTAAAAACACTTATTTGAAGCTCTAAGGCACAAAATCAAGTCAAAAACCCACCAAACATGCATTTATTAAGTTTGGATGTCAACTAGGACATAATAAATGTAACCTAGTTGAAACAAACAAACATACTAAGCATTTATTTCTAGAGAAAGCATTAAAGAGTGCCAAAACACATGAATAATACCATTTCTGGAAATTTTCCTTGTATTGACACTTTGAAGGCACAATAAAGAACCCAAAACCATCATTAACTTGAAGGTAGGGTTTATTCTAGCTAGAAAGCTTGTAAAAATTCTGGAAATGGCTACTCTAAGGGTTACACAAACTGTTTCTACACTAAACTAAAATCAAAGCATGTAAAAATTACACTACTTGCAAGAAAATAAACTAAACTAAACTAACTACCTACCTAACCCTTAAGGGGTGTGGAACCTCCTGCTGTTCTTTTTGTCCCAAGCTGCTTTTTGGCAAAATTCTTTATCTAAGGATTCTGTTGTGGAAGATCAGCTTTTATAGACAAACTTCGAAATCCTAGGCCCACCAGTGTTGTGTCCATGCTCCACAGCTTTTGATGAATTTTTTGAGTGTAGTTCGAATTATCTCAATCAATTCGAATTGTGAGATCTCTTCCTTGAGCTGGGATTGTGGCCTTCAGTCATCAATTCGAATTGTTGTGAATAATTCGAATTGATCTTTTCTTGAATTGGATGAGGGTTTCTGCTTGGCTTCCTTGCATTTGTGGCAATTCGAACTGTTTGTGCCAATTCGAATTAATTCGAATTGGACAATTCGAATTGCATCTTCTTCTTGCCTTTGGGTTTCTTCTCTCTTCATTCTCTAATTCGAATTAATTCGAACTTGAACAATTCGAATTAGACTTCTGCATCCCTTCCAACACTTAACCAATTCTTTGCTCTCTTTAGCAATTCGAATTGTTGTGCAATTCGAATTAATTCGAATTGTACACAATTCGAATTGTGCTTCAACACTTAACCAAATTTCAGTTGTGGGATTTTCAATCTTTTCCCATCTTTTTGGATTTTTGTGGGCTCTTTTATTCTTTTGCCCATCTTTTCATTCCTTTTTCTTTTCTTTTTCCTTTTTTCATGTTTTTGGATTTTTCTAACACAAATACAATTAAAAATTGCATATTTTGTGTCTTTTCATTACCGGCTTGATGTTTTTACAAACTCGCATTAATCTGTCAAATTCAACTGCTTTCTTATTGAAATAAGATGGAATCACGATCAAAATGTCCGTCTCAGACACGGAAATGGATTGGAAATAATGGGCAATTTTGGCCATTATCAACATCCTCACATTTAATACTGATCGTCCCCGAGCAGTCAGAGTCAGTGCTCCTAAGAGCTTGGACTCTGCATATTCAATCCATTTGCGTGGCCTTAGAAATTTCATTCTTCTTATATTGGGATAAGACAATCAAAATTACAAGTATTAAACTCTCTTGGTTGCAGTGTTTAATGGAATGATACTTCTCACTTGAGTGAACACACAAACCAATCATTATTGTTAATTCTTCTTGAATAGGTGTTTAGAAAAACTCATTGGCTTACTTCTTGAATTCAAGCATGACATGATCATTGATTAGTAGAAACAGAGCCTCACATATAGTAGAATCGGAAAGTTCACTCACTCTCAAGATTGGCTTTTATCATCATCGCTCAAAATCAAATTCAAATAAATTCTCCCATAAGCTTGTAATTGGACCAACTCGCCACCTACTCATTTCCTCAAATCGAGATCCCGAGGTCTTATTCAAGGTTATAACGGGGCATACGGTTGTAACATTTGGTAGGACAGGGAATTATTGGGCTAAAAAGTGACATGACACCATTCCACCATAACTTGGCATGTTGTAGAATCTATGATCATCATTATTTCTATCTTTCTTTTTTTTTTCTTTTCTATTGCATGACATTAGACTTTGTCTAATTTGCTTTGTCATTTGCAATTTATTCCTGTTGAATAGATCTCAACTTTCTTTTTTTTTTTTTGAATCGGTTTATAGCATACTGATTGATACATATTTGATGATCAAGAATTACAATGCCTTGATGGGATGGCTCATGTACACTTGGGTTTGATTTTCTTGGTCTTTTTGTAAGGCTAGGAATAATATAGTGGTTTCAAAGAAAAATTAGGCTTAAAGGCTCAAGTTGGTTAATCCTAGAGGGAAAATATTTTTGGGTTTGGAATTCAAACGAAAGCCAAAATTTTGGGTTTTCTAAGTGCCTCGATCATTTGCTCGATTTCGGGAATATGGCATGGTCTTGAATCGGTCCCAATTGCAAGTTCTAGTGTCCTTTAATCGAATTGATTCACACAATCAAAGAAGTATTGAGTAAAAATGACTCGGCTCAGATCTCACAAGGGACGGTTTGATCATGTCATACATTTATTCTCAAATTTAGCCTTAGAAAAATTTCTTACAGCTTATTCAATCAAATTCTCAACATGAATATTTGTTAGTCTTTCAAGTGATCACATCATTGGATTTTTATAGCTCAAAACTTCAAGAATTCATGTCATGCATATTTTTAATTGTTTTATCCCAATGTAATAGTCTGAAGATTTCATCCTTAGCCTAAATTCAACATGTGAACTTAGGTGACAGATTTATGCTTGTTTTATGCCGGTTTGTTTGATTGAAAGCAGTAAAAAGACACTGTGAACATGCAAGCATGTCACAGCTTGTTTTTGGCGTGACAGTCACTTATTCATCTTGGACTGCCACACATCTTTTTTTTTTTTTTATAATAGAGAACTCAAGACGAAATTCTCTTGCGGAAAGCAGTAATGTACATCAGTTACAATAGATTTCTATGGTGAGGATTGAAGGTGCACTGGATGAATGGAAAATCTAATGCATGATGTTTACAATGGAGCTCGCATGAATGTGATCACTTAACTTAGTCCTTCTTCTCCGTGGGTTGCTCCCTGCTCGCGTGCATTACAAGGATATTCATGGAATACAGAATTCAAGAAATCCTCGGGAAGATAGGGGTCGGCAACATGCTGGTATTCTTGTTGTGATGCCTCAACTTCCCTCCCGATGTTAAGGTCCCCCAATTGTTCTTCCGTGTCATCTCCTTGCTCTATGGGAATATTGAGATCGTAATGGAGGATCTGCTGAAATGTCTTGTCTTTGAAGATATCTTCTATGGTATCCATTTCTGCTTGCTCACCTCCACTGCTACCTTCAGTTCTTACTGTTTCTTGCATTGTGGGTTGCGGTTGAGTAGTGGCTGCCGCTAGAGTTTGTGCAGTTATGTCATTCAAATCACTCGCAAGCTCGGCGAACTTCTTCTTTGATTCTTCAAATTTGACATTGCCCTCGTGCACCATTTCCTCTATCTCCTCTGTGGGCCGCATTGCCTCCATTGTTTTCTCAATATCCGCATTTGCGTCATTTCTGCGAGCAGTCGATCTTTTTACTTGTTCCTCCTTCTCCCTTGCCCATTCTGCTGGCTCAGCTTTCACCTTAACAAGAATAATGTCGGTTCCGCTGATTATCTGACAATCATCGTCCCTGACCTCAACCTGTGTTTCAGTGTTAGTTTTCTTCTTCTTCTCCAGCTCAGCCTGCAATTTTTCAGCAGCTTTTCTATTCTCCTCTTCCTCTCGGGTTTTTCTAATATTCTCCTCCATTTCTGACTTCTTGGCGTCTTCTTCTGCTTTCTTGGCCTCCTCTTCAGCTGCCTTGGCCATTTGTTCTTTCCAAAGTCGATTTTTCTCGACCCTTGCAGCTTCCATTTTCTGCTTCCACTCCTCCGTCTCTTTTGCCATTTCGATCTCAGCCTCCTCCTTCTCCCTTCGTGCTCTTTCAGCTTGTCGGGCATCGTACTCGGCTTTCCTCTGTGCCTCGATTCTATCCATCTCAACTTCCTCTTGAGCTATCCTTGCTGCTTCTGCATCGGCTTCTTCCTGAGCCTTCTTTGCCAATTCTGCATCAGCTTGCACTTGGGCCTTACGCTGTTGTTCTTCCTTGGATAACTCAATGGCTTGATCCTTGCCTCTGTCTTTTTGTTTGGGAGGCTCATCATAGAATTTGGGCACAGGGGGAATGATCCTTGGCTGATTCAGAGGTTCTTGGATTTTGATCTGAGGTTCAGCAGACTTTTCAGAATTTTCTTTATCTACCAACCTTATCAGTTTTCTCTTCTTCTTGGGTGGCTCTGGTTCGGATTCAGTCTGGGAGGGTTCAGATTCGGCAGGGTCAGATTGCTCGGAGGTCGGATCAACATAGTCATCAATGATCTGTTCTTCATCCTCAACATTCAATCCCAATTCCGGTCCTTTGATCTTCAGAAATTTTTGGATGAATTTAGGTTCAGACATGGCTGTGAGTTGCGCAGTCCATTTTAGTGTGAAATATCTGCCTAGGACACCTTGGAATCCCGTGTTATACTGCAGACGAGGCCGGTGTTCTTGACAGTGCCTCAGACCTTCTGCATCCATTTCACGTAGCAGGTCGAGGAACCTCTTTTTCATCTCCGTGTACAAGGTGTCCACGATGTCTGCCTCTTTCTCCTTTAGATGTCCTAGGTCTCGGACTGGTGGAATGTTGAGATATTCTAAACACTTGTTTTTGCCCATGACTGAGATCTGTTTCCTCTTGCGTCCCATTCTGTCCCATGATCTGTTTTGAATCATTGCGATGCATTCAGCTCTCATTAACTCGAAATTGGGCATCCCCTTCATTGTGGTCTCTCGGGGCTCAACTGCCGGAATCCTTTGTGGTAAGAAGACTGGCAGAATCTCCACTTTTCCCGGAGGTATTACGATTCCCGGTTTTAGTACAGACTCCCTGATGTCCTTTTCCCATTTTCCCCATGCAGTCATGTATTCCCCCCACAGTTTCCTGGCTGCTTTTGTTTTCTCAATGATCGAATCCAGCATTGGAGTGTGGTGGGCTTGCCCGTAGTTCAGTACCGCCTGGAGAGAATCCCTAAAGTTGAATGTCATTTCAGTATGACGCTCTTTTGCACGCAATGTCAGCCATAGCTGCTCCTCCGATCCGCAAATGGTCCCATTGTCGAATAGTTCCTTCTTGTATGTAAATGGAAAGGTCTCCGGCATGGAGAGTACACCAGTTGACGCAACTAAGTACGGTGGAGGCGTCTTGGGGGCAAAATGCATTTTCACTTCCCTTGTAATGGGTGGTTGGATGAGGACTGGGTCAAAGGCTGCAGCTCTCCTATCTCCGAAGTGGATTTCAAGCATTCTGTTCCAATAAGCCTTCTGTCGTTTCATCCTCCAAACCATCCGCTCATAGTGAACTCTCGGCTCATTAAACCGTTGATCATACCTTGCCTCATCGAACTCTTGGTTCCAGAAGTTACATACATGTTGGCAAAAGTCTCTTTCGAGGCCTGTTGCTCTATCATTTCTTTCTTCCTCTGGAATCGTATTCCACCAATGGTCCTTCATTTCGAACCTCCATTCAATCTGGTGGTCCATAGGCAGGTTGTGCTCATTCCTTATGGCCACCCTATTTTCTTCTGCCTCTTTCTTCAGCCTCTCAATTTCCAAGAAGGCAAAATCTGGAGTTGTCTTTGGAAGACCCATCAGGGAATCTATAATGAATTGATCCCTGGAGAGAAGAGAGTGGGAACTATTTTTAACAAATTTTTGATACGTGGATCCGAGTTGAAAGTCAACATCCTCACATTTGGAGCTATGCTCTAAATGTGAGTTAATTGGTTTCTAATCGAATTTATAGAAAGAAAAGCATAGAGCTGGATTGTTAAATCTAACTCTTATTACAGCAAAAATAAAGAAAGCAAGAGAGAGATAAGGATCTTGGATCCTTAGAAATTTTTCTTAGACTATAAATAATCTAAGATGTTTTTGGGTGGTCAATAGACCAAAAAGAGAAAATTTCCGTAGGTTGTTGAGCTTACGAAAGAATTTGATTTTTATCACTTGAGAAGTGGTTGAAATCATGTGAGATAGGGGAGATGAGAGATTAATGATGAAAAGGAAATGCAAACGACAATTTATGTAATTACTAGTATGTAACGATGGACCATGACTAAAAACAAGAATAATATAAAAAAATGAGATTAAAAGTGGACATGCATACATACAAAAGGTGATTTTTGGATTTTTATGAGAAAGTGTTGATTTGTTTATTTAATGAAATTGGGGGTGTAAGTGGTCCCCCATTTGGATTTTGTTTTGGAAGGTGGGTTTTTAAAGAATGAAACAAAACATTCCTTACAAGTATTCCCCACTTGTTCCAAGTTGACGAAGATCAAACACTTTTAAAGCAAAGAACAATCTACCATTTTGTCTTTTTACACATAAATGCCATGCCAAAAGTGTTGGAAAAATTTTGGCATGGTTTCATCTGTACCATGTGTCCCGGATGTGCAAACATCAACTTCCAGAATTGAGTTTGCAAAGTGTGGGCAACATGTACCCGACAAAGGCATTTATTACCAATATACTCATATGATATAATACATGCAAACATCAACAGAAACGAGAACAATTGATCCATCTATACTACTGTAATGTACTAATGTTACCAACAGAACTCATGCTTTAAAAACATAAATTTTGTAGATATTATCAACATGCATTTTCAGTCATCATCAACAATTATCTCCTGAAAATAACACAGTGGCTAAAGAAAACATGACCATAGTGTTAACCCCACTCACAGGTTACCAAAATTACAAAGCAGAAAACACAGATACACACATAGACACGAATGGAACAATAATACTGCAGTAAGAACAAAAATCAAATTTTTAAGGGTTTTGAGACCCTCGTTTTCAAAATAAGAACACCCCCTAAATCACAGAAAATTTCGAACCCTTAAATGGCAGTTAACAACACAAAACCTAGAGCCCTAGGTTCTGCCTAGTCGTTTTCTACCCCATTTCTGAACAAACACACTCCGACCACTTTTCGACTCTTCCCGATGTAAAATCAACGCACATTCCCCCCTCTGTCCCGATTTCGCAGGGAATACGAACAGACAAAACTGTAAACTTGCAACCGAGCGCGAAAACGAAACAGAGATACTTACCCCCGACTCCCACTAGGGTTTGATGACGACGAAGCCATTTCCGAGTGATTTGGCCGGAGGAAAGCTTGAAATGAGTGACTGGTTTTGCGAGGAAGAAGGGTTTCGCGAGAGAGAGAGAGAACGGGGGATTTTGGAAGTGTGGAAAGTGAAAGTGAGGGAAATGAGAGGGAAAGAAGGGTATAAAAAGGGTTCGGAAGGGGAGTTCGAATTATTGCATCAATTCGAATTAATTCGAATTGGTGCCTTCTGTGAGAGATGCGAGTTGTTCAGGCCAATTCGAATTAATTCGAATTGGCTTGAAAGACAAAATATACGCACAAGTTCGAATTGTGAATCAATTCGAATTAATTCGAATTGACTCATAATTCGAACTTGGTGGAGGGGAGTGACTTCGCATGGAAATGCTTTTGTGAGCTAATTCGAATTATTGGTGTGGTTCGAATTAATTCGAACTTCCCCACAATTCGAATTGCTCACTTGCATAAGAGAATGCCTTTTGTGTGCCAATTCGAATTAGTCAGGCAATTCGAATTAATTCGAATTGCCTTATAATTCGAATTGCAATACTTGGCCTACTAAAATATCCGAAAATTCTGCCTTGGGTGCCAATTCGAATTTGCATGGCAATTCGAAATTCGAATTGCCTGCATAATTCGAATTAACTAATCCGAATGTGAAAATTTCCAAGGCAAAATGTCTTATGTGGTATGTTCCAAGCAATTCGAATTTATTCGAATTTTCTTGAAATGAAAAATAAACCACATTCAAGACTTAGGAAAATTTTGTTTTTCAAAAATTAATGTTCATCAAGATGAACTCAAAAGCAAACATATCTACACCGAATTAGAATCTAAAACATATTGCTTGCATAAATTAGGTTGGGTTAACAATTTTATTTTATGAATTTATTCTGGATTTTAGATCTCTCTAAATTCCATAATTAACCCCCATTAAATATAATGTTAACCCAACCGGGAACCTGGTTTTTTGGAAGCTTTATCTTTCTTTTTGTTGGTTCCTCGAATTCCTGCAAAACAATTATGAAAAGGTATTAGGTTTTCTCCAAATATCAACATCCTCACATTTAGAGTCTTAGTACTCTAAATGTTCAATTGATTTTTGGATACTTTGTCCCAATGAAAATAAGTGGAGCAAGTAATAAATAAGTAAGTAAGTATATGTATAATATTTATTGAGCATAAGCCGGTTCTGTTGTCATTTGAGCTTCTTTTTCGGAGTCGAACTGCCCAAGATACTCCTTCAATCTGTGTCCATTCACTACCAGCTCTCCTTTGTCAGTTCGGATCCTGACAGCTCCACTTTCAAACACGTGCACCACTTCGTATGGCCCTTCCCATCTGGATTTAAGCTTTCCGGGGAACAGCTTCAACCTAGAATTGAATAGCAAGACATTCTGGCCAACATAGAAGTGTTTAGACTTAATACGACGATCGTGTAACTTCTGGGTCCGCTCTTTATAAATCCTCGAGCTTTCATAAGCTTGCGCACGTATTTCCTCAATTTCATTGAGGTCTAACTTGCGCTTACTCTGAGCAACTCGTGAGTCAAAATTGAGCATTCGTACGGCCCAGTAAGCCTTATGCTCTAGTTCTACGGGCAAATGACAGGCTTTTCCGAAGATGAGTCTGTATGGAGACATCCCAATGGGATTCTTGAATGCAGTGCGGTATGCCCATAAAGCATCATTGAGCTTACGTGACCAGTCTTTGCGAGTTGTCCCCACAGTGGCCTCGAGTATGTGTTTGATTTCGCGGTTAGAGACCTCGACTTGACCACTGGTTTGGGGATGGTAAGGCGTGCCGATCTTGTGGAGAATCCCATTTTTGCTCACAAGATTTGCAAATGCTTTATTAACAAAATGGGTTCCTCCATCTGATATGATCACCCTGGGTACACCAAATCTATTGAAAATGTTATTTTTCAAAAATTTGACGACCTGGTTGCCATCATTGGTTGGCAGTGCAACGGCCTCAACCCACTTGGAAACGTAATCGACAGCTACCAAGATGTAATGGTTCCCATCAGATGTCGGGAATGGTCCCATGAAGTCAATACCCCATACATCGAAAATCTCGAGAGTGAGAATTCCTTGTTGAGACATCTCATCCCTCTTGGAGATATTCCCTAATCTTTGGCATCTGTCGCAAGCTTTAACAAATGCTTTGCAATCCTCGTAAATGGTAGGCCAATAAAAACCGCATTCGAGCACCTTATGGGCTGTTCGAGTGGGGCCATGGTGACCTCCATATTCCGATTCATGACATTTCTTAGCGATTTGATAACCCTCGTGCTCAGTTACACATCGTCTAATAATCGAATCTGCACAATGCTTGAAGAGATAAGGATCTTCCCAGAAGTAGTTAACTACATCTCGGTTGAACCTCGCTTTGTGGCCCCTGCTTTGAAATGGTGGGGTTATTCCGCATGCTAAAAAGTTAGCAATATCGGAAAACCACGGACAAGCTTGATCATGAAGATGCAAGGCAAACAGTTGCTCATCCGGAAAATTCTCATTTACGGCTAACTCATTTTTATCATTTTCTAGTCGAGACAAATGGTCAGCAGCACCATTGTCTCTGCCTTTTCTATCTTTTATTATAATATTGAATTCTTGCAGCAAAAGTACCCACCTGATTAATCGAGGTTTGGCGTCTTGTTTGCTAAACAAGTATCTCAGTGCAGAGTGATCTGTGTACACTGTGGTTTTCGTACCAATAAGATATTGTCTGAATTTATCAAACGCAAAAACCACAGCATACATCTCCTTCTCCGTGGTGGTGTAGTTAATTTGGGCCACATTCAGGGCATGACTTGCGTAATGAATTACACAATGCTTCCCTTCCTTATGTTGCCCCAGAACTGCACCCACGGCGAGATCACTTGCATCACACATTACCTCGAAAGGTATTGACCAATCGGGTGGTTGCACTATTGGGGCAGAAATCAACATTTTTTTGAGCGTGTCAAAGGCTTGAACACATGCTTCATTTATTACAAAAGGATTTTCTTTACAAAGCAAGTTAGTGAGCGGCTTGGCAATTTTAGAAAAGTCTTTAATGAATCTCCGGTAGAAACCGGCATGCCCTAAGAAACTCCTAACTGCTTTTATTGAATTAGGCAATGGTAGGTTTGAGATAACTGAGACCTTAGCCCTGTCGACTTCGATACCTGCGCGCGAGATGCGGTGACCCAACACTATTCCTTCGGTAACCATGAAATGGCACTTCTCCCAGTTCAAAACTAGGTTGGTGTCCTCACATCGTTTCAAAATTTGTGCAAGATTAGTCAAACATTCATCAAAAGTATCTCCATACACAGAGAAGTCATCCATGAAAACTTCAATGCATTTTTCGATAAATTCTGAGAAAATTGACATCATGCATCTTTGAAATGTGGCAGGCGCATTACAAAGTCCCAAAGGCATGCGCCTGTATGCAAAAGTTCCATATGGGCAAGTGAATGTGGTCTTGTCGTGATCATCGCTAGCTATTACAATCTGATTATAGCCAGAGTACCCATCCAAAAAGCAGTAGTACTCCCTTCCGGCCAACCTCTCCAGCATCTGATCAATGAATGGCAAGGGGAAATGGTCTTTCCTGGTAGCGGTATTGAGCTTCCGGTAGTCGATGCAAACTCTCCAACCGGTCACTGGACGCGTCGCCACTTCTTCTCCTTGCTCATTAGTCGTTACACAGATCCCCCCACGTTTCGGTACGACCTGCACTGGGCTAACCCATTTGCTATCAGAGATAGGATAGATGATACCAGCGTCTAGGAGCTTGATAACTTCTTTCCTTACCACTTCCTGCATATGGGGGTTCAGACGCCTTTGTGGTTGCCTTGAGGGCTTGTACTCCTCTTCCATTAAAATTCTGTGCATGCAAACAGAGGGGCTTATTCCTTTTATATCAGAAATGGTCCATCCGATTGCATGTACATATTTCTTTAGAATGTCTACCAGAGCTTTTTCTTGTTCTTGTGTCAGCTTGGCTGACACAATCACCGGTAATCTTTTATGTTCAGCGAGAAAGACGTACTTAAGATGATCCGGAAGTATTTTAAGTTCAAGCTCTGGTGGGCATTCAACGGAAGGCAGTAATTTGCGAGAAATGGATGGGAGAGAGAGATCAGATTTACCTTCAGGATCCTGTGTCAGTACAGGATCCACTTCCTCCTCAGCGGTGCTTTCCTCTTCCTCCGGAATGAACTCAACTCCATCGAATTCTTCAAGGTCCCCAGAGATAGGGTCCTCGAAGTGGACAGCGTTGCAACTCCTTGGTTGCTCCGCACCTTCAGGCTTCAGTACCTATTTTGAAACTTTGTTTGGCTCATCAGTCACAGAGTCTATGCTCTCATCCTCACTCCTACTGTCTATTACATCAAATATGGAACAAGATCCCTCAGACGGGAACTTCTGCAGCTTTCCCATGTTGAAATCCAATTCTTCTTCTCCGACTCGGAGCTTAATGTGATTTGATCGCGCGTCTATAAGTGCACCACCGGTTGAGAGAAAGGGGCGGCCTAAGATTAGTGGCATCTCGTAGTCCTCCTCTATATCCAAAATAATGAAGTCGACGGGAAAGAGGGTCCCTCCCGTCTTGACAATTACGTCCTTCAGGATTCCGATTGGATGGGTAATTGATCGGTCTGCCAGCTGTAGCTTCATTGTAACCGGTTCAATTGTTCCCAAGTGAAGACGTTTTACCATGGCAAGTGGCATAACGTTGATGCTCGAACCCAGATCGCACAATCCTTTTCCAACATTAGTTTTCCCAATGTGGATCGGCAGTGTAATACATCCTGGATCTTCCTTCTTCTCTGGTAGCACTCTTTGGATAATGGCACTGCAGCTGCTGTTCAAAATCACTACTTCCTCCTGCTCAATTTTTCTCCTCCCTGAAATCATTTCTTTAAGAAATTTAGCATAGACGGGCATTTCTGAAATCATTTCGACCAATGGAATAGTGATCTCGACAGCTTTCAGTCTTTCTAAAAACTTTTTAAATTTTTCATCTTGTTCCTTATTTTTAAGACGTGCCGGGTATGGCACCCTTGGCATGTACTTATTATTGTTTGTTTTTGGTGGTAAAGAGAAGGAAGTTGTACCTTCAACCCTACCCTTTTCAGCTCCCTTTGCAGCTTCAGCCTGCGAAATAGCTGTTTCTGATTTGTCCTCGACCAGCCCAATACCATCTCCTCCTTCAATCCTTTCATTTTCTTTTTCAACCTCCAATGGATCATTTTCCTCCTAGGCCGTCTCTTTTCCATGTCCAACAATTCCTTTTAGAGTCTTGCCTCCCCGCAATGTGATTGCTTTACACTGCGGGTTAGCTTCAGTACTGCTTGGAAGCGTTCCTTTCCCCCTGTTCTGTAGTTCCTTGGCCAATTAGGTGACTTGTGTCTCCACATTCTTGATTGACGACTGCAGTTGTTGGTTTATATCCTTCTGGTTGGCTATAAACTCAGTCATCAGATTCTCCAGCCGAGATGGTGGCCTTTGGTTATACTGTTGATTCTGATCAGGTTGGGATTGGAAATTCTGGAAATTCTGGCCTTGGTTTTGATTAGGCCTCTGTTGGATTTGAGGTTGGAAATTCTGATTCTGATTTTAAAAGTTCTGCACTCTTTGCTGGACGAATCCTTGATTCTGCGGTCTGAAGTTTTGCTGTGGGTTTTGATTTGCGAACTGGTTGGGCTGGTTTGGCTGCAACAAATGCGCGTTAAGTGCATTGTTGTTGGAATAAGAGAGGTTGGGATGGCGATTTTGGTAGTTTCCGGCATAATTACAACTCTCAGTAGCTATCTGTTGGCATGTATCAGTTGGATGAGGTCCCTGACATAGTCCACAGACAGCTCCCGATTGCTGTGTTTGAACTTGGTCTGATGATGTTCCTGCCTGAGGAGTGTCTATTCCCTTCCCTTTATCCTGACTCAGCTGTATCGCAGCTACCTGTTCTTGCAATTTTTCAAAATCTGTTTTCCCTTCACTTACAGCAAAGACTTTTCTAGGAGGATCCTCCTTCCTATCATCTGTGTTTAGGATAGATCTGTTGACAGACATTGTCCCAATCTTCTCCCAAGCTTGATCCATAGGCAAGTGGAGTAAATGTCGTCCGCCAGCAGCGTCTAACATTGTTCTCCATGGATGGGTGAGTCCTCCGTAGAATTTCCTCAACTGCTCCCAGGGTGCGTACCCATGTTGGGGGCATCGTCTGATGAGGCCCAAGAATCTTTCTTTCGCATCATATAATGATTCGTCTGGCTTCATTTTAAAATCTCCAATCTTAGCTCGTCCTTCCTCAATCTTTGATTCCGGAAAATACTTCAGCAAAAAACTCCTCACCAAGTCTGCCCAAGTGCTCCTCTGATTGATAGGCAATGACTTATACCAGTCCCTGGCACCACTATATAAAGAAAATGGAAACAACATTAGCCTAATAGCATCAGGAGAGACTCCCTGATTTTTGATCGTGTCGCAGAGCTCTAGGAAGGTCTGGAGATGATCATGAGGGTCCTCATGATTTGCACCGCAGAATTGATTGTTTTGCACCAAATTAATGAGTGCCGGTTTGAGCTCGAAATTGCGTGCAGGAAAGTGTGCTCTCCCAGGTCCATCCAGATAGGGCTCCACTATTGGTTGCATGAAGTCTGCTGCTGCTTGTTGCTGTTGTTGATTTCCTTGTTCAGCCTGGTTCTGGTACTGTTGGTGGTAATTGGGAAATTTCTGGAAGTTATGTGGATCTTGTGGGTTGTTCTAAAACTGATCTGGATTGAAAGCTTGGTTTTGGTATTGTTGGTTTGGTATATTTTGGTTTTGGTGAAATTGGTTTAAGGGTGGTGGTGGTTGTTGGTGGAATTGCTGGTATTGTTGCTGATTGGGATTTGGTAGATTCTCCTCTTCGTTGGCACGATTAGGATGTTCTACCATTCCTCCGTCAGCTCCATTACCAGGATTATTTGGTGGTTGGTCTATGGGTAAGATCGGGGGAATGTTCTGGTTATCTGCCATGTCTGATAAATCGCTGCTTGATGTTTCGGGTGAAGTGCGGGTCCGACGCTCCTGTTCTTTCCGTCTTCTGGCTTCTGCCCTTAGTTGGCGAGCGGTCCTTTCTATTTCTAGATCGAACGGTAGCTCCGGTAATGTGTTCCTTCTCCGTTGCATAAGCAGTTGGTATCAAGCTTTTGACAGTACCTGTACAACCCCCAGTTAGTGATGGTTTGATAGTATATACAAAAACTATCTATGAGTAAATCAGGAGTGTAATTCTCCTAGTAAACGGCGCTGCATCGATCCCCGGCAGCGGCGCCATGAAACTTTTTGCACCCATGCCAAGTTCCATGATGCAGCCGGGGTAGATAATTCAGTCAGACATCAGCGCGCAATACTTAATATAGTATTGATTTATTACAACTGTCTGCATCTCCCCGGCAACGGCGCCATGAAACTTTTGATGAGTTTCATTAACACGAGTAATTTTCTGAAATATCAGGTTTGGATTATTAAATGAAAAGAGTTATGATGTAGGGAAGGGGTTTAAGGATATGTTATGATTTCCCTTTTTATTACTCATGTGGGGTGTTTTAATCTCAAACGGCGCTGTGGTCCTCCCCGCCATGAAACTTTTGACAAATATCACGATGCAACCGAGATTGACCTTCAGTCTGTCACCCTGAAAGTCCCTGGTATCTGCACCATGATGCTTCTCTTAATTTCATGTCAAGAAGATACCTGCCGGGGTAAACAACTCAATCTTACCAGACACCAGTGTTCAATACTTAATAAAGTATTATTTATTACAACTGCGCTGCATCCTCCCCGGCAATGGCGCCATGAAACTTTTGACGAGTTTCATTGCGCTGCCGGGGGGGTGAAGAGCCGTCTAAATACAATTTCCAATTTCATGGTGCTCTTCCCACTACATGAGTATTTTCTAAAATGTGGTCTTTTTATTTACTCGTGTCAAGAAACTGTGCATCCCGAAAGCGCACGGAGTCAAAAATTGCAGTAATTTATAGTAAGTACCGGATCGTTCACTGGAGGATGTGCGATGGAAGTAGGGCCCACGTCGTTTACTAAGGTTTTCCACTCGGTTACTCGATTCAAGTTTTGCAAGGGATTTCTAACAACTACTTGACATAAATTAAACCAGATCATGAAAGCAGTAAAAATTATTCTACAAAGCATGGTAAATTAGATCGAGGAAAGCAATTAAATCTATACTACGAAAGCAATATAAAATTATACTACTCTATCTAGAAAGCAAGTTTAAATATGACAGAAGGGACAGGGAGGAAATAATAAAGATTGGACAAGATTCAGATGAAACACAATTAAACTTCCATTTTTATACACAGATCTTAGCTTGGGATAATTCTCTAGTTAGCTAGCTCTCATGCTTTCTACACCATGTTCCCTTTAACAGACAGGTACTTATGGTGAGAATTTACATGCTCTTAAGACAATAATTTCTAAGATACCACAGACTCACAACTGCCCTCCCATGGCCATGCTAAGGCGTATTGTTCATTTGTGGTGGACAAGCAACACCTGACAAATCATTAGTTGACATGCCAAGTACTCCTATCATTCCCCCATGTCACACCCAAAGTTTCAAATCAAGCCCCAAACCATTCCATAACTCTCAAACCTTTTAACAGATGGACAGCCCCTAATTCTTCCGAGTGACCTCTATGAAATCATTTAAAAGGAAAGCAGTAAAGAAAGCTGTAAAGAAAGCATTTAAATCTATCACTCGGAATCGTTAAAAACGTCTCTTTCCGTTAGTATAAGAGAGCCCCTGGTCTTGATGACCAGATGTAGATCAAGAACCCCCAAGATACCAAAAAGCCACAGGGCTTACAACATCTGGGTAATTATGAGATACAAACTAAATGAAACAGATCCATAAATGAACCTACTCCGGATGTACTCATTCAAGACTCAATTCTAGACTTTGGCAGAAGAAGATAGTAGTCGAAGGAATACTCGACCTTACCTTATAAATTCACCAAGGCCTATATGTTGTTCCTCTACTATTATTTATCACATCTCATCTACACCCAAGTGGGTATTGACTTAATGTGATATCTAATATCAGATTTCCAACACACAGCAATTTTGAGAAGCAAATGAATATTTGAAAACCATTCCCTAAACAGGTACTAGACTCTCAATTAAAACACAGATCCTTTCAGTCTAGATGAGACCTAATCGCTGACTCTGCTTCTAAGCTCTCAAAATCAATCCCCAGTGGAATATGAATTAGTCATAACTGTTGAATTTATCCCTTACTCAGATCCGGATTTTATAAAGGAATTTTTGTTGGAAATTTATTATGCAGCATCTGATTTATATCAAGACTTCTGTGTCCAAGGGGAAGGATCCCCAAAATAGCAATAAGACCAGAACAACTACATAATAGTATCATGCATACAAGTATATGAAAAGGAAAATAAAACACCCCAAAATATATGGTGGGGTTAGACAGAATGCGGTACACAAAGGTGAATTAGCCTGAGATGAGGAAAAATCGGCTAAAAAGAGTACCAGAGATAATTGGGGTTTTCCGGACTGCAAACATCTGCTGTCCGGCTCCCAATTGTCCCAGATGACTGATTGTAGACAGAAAGAATTCCAAAATTGACTAAGGCACATATCTAATTCGAATTGTTGAGCAATTCGAATTAATTCGAATTAGACAACTCGAATTGATGAAGTCCTTTCATTGCTCAAAATTGACTAAGGCACATACCTCAAGAGGAGGGTGAATTCGAATTGTTCAGCAATTCGAATTAATTCGAATTGCACAATTCGAATTGGTAAGAGATGGAAAAATGAACTAAGGCATGAGTGGATGGTATGCAATACAATGTGGTTTCCCTTCCCAATTCGAATTGTTGAACCAATTCGAATTAATTCGAATTAGAGAATTCGAATTGGTTGAAAACCACATGAAGGAAATTTTTGGGTATGCAATTCGAATTTCTTAGGCAATTCGAGATAATTCGAATTGCCTCAATTCGAATTACACGTTTTCAAACAACAACAATTTTTGTTCTCACAAGTATGGGTTAGGTGAACACTGTGCTGTAATGATGGTTTTAGATTTACTAAATCCCTCATCTCACATCAATGTCATTTCACAGCCACCCTAGTGAAATTTTCAAGTAATAAGCAAATACATGTCCAGTGGGTATTGGCAAGATTTAAACCCTATTTCTACAAACAAAGGATCAAAGACAAAAGAACCTAAAACATCTAATTATGTAAGAACTACATGAACAAACTAAGAACACTCAAGTTATCTAAGGCAGCATGAAATACAAAGCAAGGTAGGAAAAATAAGGCATAAAAATAAATATTAACAAACCTAAAAACATCTAAAATCTAAGAACACTTATTTGAAGCTCTAAGGCACAAAATCAAGTCAAAAACCCACCAAACATGCATTTATTAAGTTTGGATGTCAACTAGGACATAATAAATGTAACCTAGTTGAAACAAACAAACATACTAAGCATTTATTTCTAGAGAAAGCATTAAAGAGTGCCAAAACACATGAATAATACCATTTCTGGAAATTTTCCTTGTATTGACACTTTGAAGGCACAATAAAGAACCCAAAACCATCATTAACTTGAAGGTAGGGTTTATTCTAGCTAGAAAGCTTGTAAAAATTCTGGAAATGGCTACTCTAAGGGTTACACAAACTGTTTCTACACTAAACTAAAATCAAAGCATGTAAAAATTACACTACTTGCAAGAAAATAAACTAAACTAAACTAACTACCTACCTAACCCTTAAGGGGTGTGGAACCTCCTGCTGTTCTTTTTGTCCCAAGCTGCTTTTCGGCAAAATTCTTTATCTAAGGATTCTGTTGTGGAAGGTCTGCTTTTATAGACAAACTTCGAAATCCTAGGCCCACCAGTGTTGTGTCCATGCTCCACAGCTTTTGATGAATTTTTTGAGTGTAGTTCGAATTATCTCAATCAATTCGAATTAATTCGAATTGTGAGATCTCTTCCTTGAGCTGGGATTGTGGCCTTCAGTCATCAATTCGAATTGTTGTGAAGAATTCGAATTGATCTTTTCTTGAATTGGATGAGGGTTTCTGCTTGGCTTCCTTGCATTTGTGGCAATTCGAATTGTTTGTGCCAATTCGAATTAATTCGAATTGGACAATTCGAATTGCATCTTCTTCTTGCCTTTGGGTTTCTTCTCTCTTCATTCCCTAATTCGAATTAATTCGAACTTGAACAATTCGAATTAGACTTCTGCATCCCTTCCAACACTTAACCAATTCTTTGCTCTCTTTAGCAATTCGAATTGTTGTGCAATTCGAATTAATTCGAATTGCACACAATTCGAATTGTGCTTCAACACTTAACCAAATTTCAGTTGTGGGATTTTCAATCTTTTTCCCATCTTTTTGGATTTTTGTGGGCTCTTTTATTCTTTTGCCCATCTTTTCATTCCTTTTTCTTTTCTTTTTCTTTTTTTCATGTTTTTGGATTTTTCTAACACAAATACAATTAAAAATTGCATATTTTGTGTCTTTTCATTACCGGCTTGATGTTTTTACAAACTCGCATTAATCTGTCAAATTCAACTGCTTTCTTATTGAAATAAGATGGAATCACGATCAAAATGTCCGTCTCAGACACGGAAATGGATTGAAAATAATGGGCAATTTTGGCCATTATCACCCCCTATGTGATTTCTTCTCCGTCTGGCCCCTGTAATGGTGTGAAAAAATTTGGTACTTTGATCCCCCTCCCTCACCCATTGAATTTTCGATTTTTGAATCCATCTCCTCTCTTCGTCTAATAACAGTTTTTTTAGCTCCGTCTTCTTACCCATCCACTCTTCCTTACTCGCCCCATCAATTATCCCCCCTGGAATACCCATTCTATCTCCCTTATTTCCTCTTGCACCATTTTGATCCGATTGTCCAGCACCTTAGGCCCGTACCCCTCCCACCCTTTCATTAACCGCTTCGACTCTCTCAGACGTCCCATAATCTTACACCCCCACTGTGGTCTGTCCTCTTCCTATGCAGCCTTTACCAATTCTTGAAACCCACTATCATCCATCCAATAATTGTACAACCGGAATGGTTTAAATCCCCATTCCTTCCCCCCCCCCCCCCACCTCTAGACATACCGGGTAATGGTCCGACAATACCGACTCACACACCTTTTGGACAATCTCCTCCTCCAAGCATAGCCAGTCATCCAACACTAGAAACCTATCCAACCTACTCCGGGCACTACCTCCCCTACCATACCAAGTAAACTTCCCCCCCTCCAAAGGTAGATCCACAAGCCCCACCCTGTCAATAAATGCCCGAAACTCTCTATCAGCACCTCCGTCCGCACTCAACCCGACTCTCTCCCCCTCCCCCCCACCGCATTAAAGATTTAAAGTCACCCGTAAGGCACCAGGACTCCCCATTCCCCACATTGCATTTCATTGCCAATACCTCCCAAAATTCGCTCCGCCCTCTTCTTTCGTTTGACGCATGAATGCAAAAAAGATTAATCATCGAGCTCACCCCGCCAACCTTACCTCTCAATCAGATGTAGTGATGGGCTTTTTCTACAACCCTTAGCGACACGCAGCTCTCATCCCATATCACCAACAGCAGCCCCCCCCCCCCCCCCCCCCCCCCCGCATTGCCAATTGATGGTTGAAAATGGAAATCAAACCCGGAAGGTCCCCATAACCTATTTACTAGTCTTTCGTTGATCTCGGACATCTTAGTCTCCTGAAAACATACAACCAATGGTCTATGTTTCCTACACAACCTCATAACTGCTCTTCTCCTCACCCCCCCCCCCCCCCCCCGTTTAAGCCTCTCAGATTGCAGGTGATTAACTTCATTAGATCAACTCTATCACCCCAATTACTTCCCTCCCCACGCTTTATGACTCCCTCTCCACCTCCTCCGAAATCCTAGCTAACACCACCTTTCTATCCACCAAGCATCCTAATCCCAACTTCTCCGTCAACTTCAGAGTCTCCATAGCTTCTGTACATTCAACCAACCGGACCCCTCCCTTCGTCCTAATCGTGGTGAACTGTAGGGGAGCAAACTCCTCTTCCACTACTATAGGCTCATTAACTAATACCTTCTTACCCCCCTTGACCCTGCAGCCCCCTGATTTCCCTCTTCTCCCGGCCATCCGAGGCCAACCCTTCCTTCCATTTATGACTTTATCCAATGCATCCTGGACCACCCTCATCTCCTCAACCCCTTCAATCCCCGAATCCACCCACTCCCTCCTCCGACTTGACACCTCCCGCCTTGTTTCAGGGACCTCTTCAACTAACATCATCTCTGAAATAGCCATCACCCCATCCTCTCTCACCCAATTGCACCTGTAACTCTCTGTCCTGGTTTCCCGAACCTCTTCAATTGGCAGCACCACCGGCCTCTCCTCCTCCACCTGTTCCCCATAGCCACCATTAATTAGATCCTCTGCCACTGCCTCTCCGCTCTCTTCCATTGACTTCGGATCTGTCCTATACGTTTCCCTGCTCCTCACCTCTCTCGCCACTCCTTCATCCTCACAAAAAACCTTCGCTACCATATTATTGTTAAAATCGCCGACCTCCCTCGACTGTATCGAACTCTCTCCCACTATCGTGCCGTCGTTGTTTGGACTGAGAACTTTGGGCCTTCCCATATGAACACTGGTGTCTTCCCCACTAGTTGGGCCACCCTTTTCTTTATCCGGCCCAACTCGTCCCCTTTTACTCCTGCCCATTGGATCCGTCCCGCTGTTTTTATCCCCCTTAAGGTCCATGTACCCCTTACTGCCCATTGGGCCCTTGCTATCCCCTCTCTTACTAGCCACATAGCCGTTGGAAGTTTCACCCAATGTATCGTAATAATTTTCAGCCGCCACCTTTAAATTTTTATCCCCCCCATGCATACCACCTTTTGCCCGTTGATCTTCCCCATGCGAATCAGGCCTGGATCTCCTATTGTCCATCGTCTCCAGTGAGCTTTCCCCGATCACCGCTTGCGCCACCTCCACCGAAGAAGTCTCATTCCTATCTACCCACTGTCCATCTGCTACTATCACCTTGTCGCAGAAATTTGGAACTAGTCTGATAGGGTACGTCTTCTCCTTGACCCTGATAATCACTCTAGCTGGGACATAACTGTTTCCCTTCAAACAGACCAATATTCTAGCCCTATCCATTCTCGACTTCTCCCTTGTTTCATTATCCAAATTTACCACCCACCCCCAATTCTCCACTATCCTCTTGAAGTTTGATTCACTCCACACTAAATAAGGTAAGCCGAATATATATAACCACACCAAATGATTCTGAGCTATCACGTCGTTTGTCCATTTTCTCTTCCATTCAATGAATCCTCGATCACCTTGGTTGGCTAGAAATCGAGCCCTATCCGCCTCGCTCCTAAACATTGTCATCACTACCAATCCTCCCCCATAGATTACTTCCTCACATTCTTCAAATTCCCTAAAGAACCAGTCCTGGAACTCTACGAGCATGTCCATTTTATGGAGTTTAACTACCGCAGACCTATCGAATCTGGCACGATCTTCCTCAACTTCCTCCAGCTGCACCACCTTGCTGCCCATATTTAAGTATCCTCACGTACTCCCATTCCGTCCTCCTTTCGTGACCTCCGCATACGATCGTTCGTCCTTCCACACCTCCTTGAAACCATCTCGATCAGCTCCTGGCCTTACCGCCCCACAGCTACCATTCGTCCGATCTACCAGCCCTGGAGGCAACTTTCGCTCTTTCTCGTTCCTTCCACCGAAGCTCCTACTAGTCATGGCCTAGTTCACGACTAAGTTCCTCCCTGCTATCAACCTCCCCCTCATCCTTACGATAACCTTTTCTGCTTCATCTCTTCTTAGGAATCTGAAAAAGCCGAACTTACACCCCCTACCTTCCCACCTCCTTCCTAGAATGAACCACTCCCTAACCTTCGCAACTTTCTCTATCTCTTTAATCAACATTGCCATGGAGATGTCCAGTGGTGTATTCCCAAAGAACACTCCATGGAAGCTCTTACGTCCCTTATGTCTTTCACCGTCGCCCCTTTTCCCTAGGTGCTCCTTCTCGGTCGGACGAAATGCTCTTTTCACTTGCCAACCTCGGTGATCCCCGCCTCCCTTTGCCGCCATCGCCATATCCCCTCGACTGATGTTAATTTCCAACTAACCTCATATTCCTTTACTTTATCCCTTTTGTAATTTGTATAACTTAGGCTCCCGTACACCTTTGCTGACGCATAAGTCCTAATGTTTACCAAAAAAATAACAAAAACTAAATAAAATCTTAACGAATCAAATTGTAACACCTCACACTGGTGTTGAAAATTAACACCACCATATTAGCAAGGTTGTGCAATGTGTGAGTGTGAACATATTGCTAAATCAATTTTATTTTGTGATGGTTTTTGAACAAGTGAATAAAACAATAAAAAGATTATTGAACTCATAATGGAATTCAATTCAACTTTGAACTCATCCCAGACAAATGACAACATTCGTAATTTCTTCTGTTTTTGGATAGGTGACATTCACAGGGTACTGACGTACTGATCCGATGAGTTGTGTATGTTGGGTGTTAATAAAGTATGTGCTGAGTATTTAATGTTGTTTGGATTGTATAAAAGCAATCAACACTATAGAGCACCCCTTAACCATTTCATCTCCTACTGATTCAGCTCGCATATCAAATTTATTTATTTTTTGGGTGATACAACCTAAAAAGGCGAGCAAAGAGATATAAAAATGAAAAAAGAAAAAAAAAGGAAGAAACAACAAATGAAGCAATCAATTAACTTCGAGCGTAAGCAGTATCCGAAGCATCCAACTCCAATAGCCGCTCAATCTCATCAGGCGGGAAAACCCAGGTGGTAAAAAATGACCCCTTCGATGCTGCTCTCTTGGAAAATGCATCCGCCACTTGGTTGCCCTTTCTAAACACATGCCGCACCATACAATCACCCATAACACATAATTCATGCCGCACTTCTTTGATCAATGGCAAGAAACAATGCCAATGTTGCACCATCCCATTCACCAACCTCACCACTTCCATATTATCCACAAAACAACATCCAATCCGAACCCCTAGCTGTCTCGCAAACAAGAGACCCGAATGTAACACCATCAGTTCAACTTGCAGAATAGGAGCCCTGGAGACAAAGCCACTGCACGCCCCAATCCAAGTTCCACTATTGGTCCTTACCACAACACCAAATCCAGCTCCCTGAGGTGCCTCCAATACACACCCATCCGTATGAAGGATATCTCCCGTACACTCTCCCTCCTTTCAGCGCACAAACCGAATGCCACGGTCCACTTGACTCCTAGCCTGAACCAACTCCATCCGAGCACTCAAATAGTTGGCCTGAATCTGCAACCCAATTATCGTTTGCTCTCGGCCACGGGATATACGGGAGTTCCTTTCACACCAAATCACCAAAAGCCAAGCTAAAAACTTCGGCCCCCATCTTCTCCATGCGCTCTCAAGCCAATGCCTGCAGTCTTCCTCCGTAACGCCCAGGATGTATTCGAAGGAGCCAAAGCCGGCCAGTCTCCAAGCAACCACTGTCCACGCACAGAAAAATAGAGCATGCCTCCAGTCATCGATCTCAACACCACATACCGAGCATAAAGGAGCTGCTGCCAGTGATCTCTGGTACCGCAGCTTATTGCATGGCAAGGAGCCATTCCCAATAACCATAACAATACTCCAATCTTTTCCGGAATGCCTTGCCTCCACGTCCAACTCCATCCCTTTCCCTCCTCCCTATTATCCGTCAGCCATCCATAACCAGACTTAACCGTATATACCCCTTTAACACTTCCACGCCAACGCATCACATCCCGGGCAGACCTAGCAATGAACGACACAGGAGAAGCCATGACCTCGGCCTTAGTATCCGCGGGCAACCATGACATGATGGCATCCAATGACCACCTACCATCAATTATAACATCGCAAATTCGCATCTCAGTATCACTAATATGGACAAAAGGCACCTTCTCCGCAAGACACTCACCTTTCCACCAAGGCGAATACCATAGAGAACTCTTGCCACATCCAATGCGCACACCATAGCCATTTTTTAACATGGCGCCAACTTTACATAATGATTTCCAAACCTTTGTACTCCGATAATGGGGCTGAGGAAACAATCCATCAACCATCCCATACTTCACACGTAGAGCACGCACCCAAAGTTTATCTGCATTACTAACCAGATCCCAAACTTGCCTGCCTAGAAGCGCAATATTCATCAGATAGGCCTTCCTATATATATCAAAGATTAGTTTATGTTGTCCAAAATTTCGTATAACGTCCCGAAAATTCAAACTAGATTTTCACGAGCATTACCGCTGTACTAATTACCATAAGCTAGTGATTAGCTAACTTAGAACAGCTAGTACAAGGCTGAGTACAATTCTATAGTAATTATCTGATTAATCTAATTATGAGTCAAATTGTCTCGAAAGAATCACCATAGCATAATTAGAAATACATCCAATTCTCCACCAACACGAGACCAATAATTTCTTGAATGAAACGGTTTCGGTCCTCCATTTCCCTAAGGGGCCGTTGGTTAGGGGAAATGTGAGATTCACAGAAATCTTGGTAAGGCATCTAGCATCTTCACGTTTGGTTGGAGGGAATGTTTGAGTTGATAATCTAAGATTACCGCCACGATGGGAATGTTGGGGCTTTTGGGTGGGGTTGTGATTCCTATCATAAACCCAGGTAATCTTAGATTACCGGGAATCTTTACATTATATTATACTTAAATTACTACTCCCTCCGTCCCACTTCAGACGTCTTGTTTGACTTTTTGTCACTGTTCATTGTTTAACTTTGACCCAATATTATTGCAAGTAAATATTTGAAAAAAATAGTCGAGTTCGGTCTTGTTAGATTCGTCTAATCGTGTAGTTTTAGAATATATATTTCACATAATTTTTACTTATATATATTTTGAGATATGATCGATTTAAAAAGTGCATTGGATTGTGTGCAGAAATCAAACAAGACATCTTAAATGGGATGGAGGGAGTACTTTTTATACTTTTAAGTTATAAAATTATTTCATATGTAAAAAACTATAAAAGGCCTTACTCAAAGTTTATAAATATTTTTATTTAAAATTGTCAAAGGGATCACTCAAACATTTTAATATTTATTTAAAATTATATTTTAAAATTTATTCATTTAAATTAAACAATATTTAATAATTTAGATATATTAAATTAATAATTATTCAGCTAAAAAGTACTAATAATTATCATATAGGAATATAAATTATGTATAAATATTTTTTAAACTAAAAAAATTATGTTTAATTATTTTTTGTTGTTTAGTAAAACATCATATTGATATTCCTTTTAAATTTAAAAGTTAGGATATTGTTGTAAATTAGTTTGAATTAGAAATTTAAGATTCGCAACTCAACCAAATGCAGAAATGTTAAAATAACAAAATATAAGATTCTCGGTAATATCAAATTCCCAGTAATATGAGATTCCTGGTAATGACATTTCCACTGGTAATGTAAGAACCTTCCAACCAAAAGACCCCTAAAAGAAAAAGAACCCCACGCAATTCCATGTCCAAAATTTCCATATGCCCACAAAGCGAGATGCCCCATTAATCAAATTACTCAAATAATCACGAATAACAATCTTTTTTAAGTGTGTCAAAATCATTGACACTGTTCATTTCAAATCCAATATAGTGATCAACATAATTTTAATCCTACAAAGTACTATCTCTGTCCCATTAGATATCCTGTTTGACTTTTTGACACTGTTAATTGTTCAACTTTGACTCAATATTATTGTAAGTATATAAATGAAAAAATAGTCGAGTTTGATCTTGTTAGATTCGTTTAATTGTATAATTTTTTAATATAATTTTATATAATTTTTACTTTCATATGTTTTGATATATTAGCGTTTAAAAAGTGCATTGAATTGTGTGCAGAAGTCAAATATGACATCTTAGTTGGGATAGAGGGAGTAGTACTTTATAACATAACCATTTTGTTTTAAAGACGTAAACCCATTCTACACGGACATTAGGTTGTAAAAACTCATTTTAATTCTTTTTTTTATTTTCTCAATCCACCTGGAATATATGTATATATATGTTATATATATATCAAAACAAAAAAAATATATAAAGTGGAGATAAACAGGGATTGACTGAAGCCGGGAAAAATCCACGTTTAGTCCCATAGGATTTCTCTCACCCACTTTTGGTCCCAAATTTATAAAATTTCCACTTTTGGTCTCATTAAATAACAGATTTTTTTTTCACTTTTGGTCAATTGGTCTATTTTTAAGAAAAAAAATCATATGGGGTCAATATGCAAATTTTTAAAATTTTGTTTATTTGCAAAATGCCACTATCCAATTAAAAACCATAACTCATTAAATAAAATTCAAATTTATCCATTTGTATAAAATAAAATTAATTTTGAATTTAGTAAATAATAAAAAATTATTTTTTTTAAATACATATTTTATGAAATTTTTTAAATAAAATATTTTAATCAATATTTTTTGAATACCCTTAAAAAAATACTAAAATATAATAAATGCAATACACATAAAATAAAATATTATGTATCCATAAAAATATTTTTAAAAATAATATGTAATAATTATGTATTAAAATATTTTGATTTTATTTTATGTGGAATTATATATATTTTTATTCAATATAATATATAATAAGTATAAATATTTTTAAAAAATAACAATTTTCTTATTTAAGAAATATTATTTTTTAATAAATTCAAAAGTAATTTTATTTTGTACAAATGAATAAATTTGAATTTAATTAAATGAATTATTGTATTTAAATTGATAGGGGCATTTTGCAAATAAATAAAATTTTAAAAATTGCACATTGACCCCATAAGATTTTTTTCCTTAAAAAATAGACCAAGGGGCCAAAAGTGAAAAAAATAATTATCTAATGGGACTAAAAATAAAAATTTTATAAACTTGTGACCAAAATTGGGTGAAAGAAAATTCTATGGGACCAAAAGTGAATTTTCCCCACTAAAGCCTAATGTGAACTTATTACAGCCTTACCGGCCTCATCTATATAATAAATTCTGAATACTTTTGTTCAGACTGTATTGCCCTTATTAAACATACTTCATCCTTTTTTAAATTTTAAGGGTTAAACAGTAATTATGCCCTAGGTTTCCACGTAGCCGCTGATTAATCATCCAAAAATGTACAGTCATTCACACATCACCGCTGAATCATCCTCCTTACCACGTCATCAACCTTTTAAATCATTTATTTAGATACTAAATCTATTTATTAGTATATGAAAATCTTGAGAAATCTTTTCATATATTTTATACAAAGATATAAATTGGAAACAAATTATAATATATTTGATTTTTGTTCCATAGACTTTTAAGGAACACAAATCTATATAATAAATCCTGAATACTTTTTGGCATGTTCAGACTGTATTTCCCTTATTAAACATACTTCATCCTTTTTTTAATTTTAATGGTTAAACAATAATTATGCCCTAGGTTCCACGTAGGCGCTGATTAATCATCCAATAATATACAGTCATTCACACATCACCGTTGAATCATCCTCCTTACCATGTCATCAACCTTTTAAATCTTTTATTTAGATACTAAATTTATTTATTAGTATATGAAAATCTTGAGAAATCTTTTCATATATTTTACAAAGATATAAATTGGAAACAAATTATAATATATTTGATGTTTATGAAAAATTTAGTAAAACTAATATATTATAAATCCTTTAATTGAATATGTTATATTTTCAAATATATTATATTAATTCTTATCTTAATAAAATAATTCTTTGAAAAACCGGATATCCCCAAGCCACACGGACAATTAAGGGCGTCTCTTCTAAATCAGTTTTTTTTTTTTTTTTGTATACACAAAGCTCTAACCGAGATCTTGCTTAAGTAACTAGAGCTCCAATCCACTCAATCCAACTATTGTTGGTCATTAGAAAATAATTTTAATAAACCAGATAATATAAAGAAAAAAATAATTATTCAAAAATTAATTAAAGAGGGAAGTAAAATGTAAGAATGAAGAGATATGATATGTGATCAACTAATCAAGTTGTATTGGAATCCAATCCCATGATGGTACTGGGGTTCATTGGATAAATGTAATCCTAGAGGCTATAAATATTGATTGAACTATAATTCTGCTAGCCCTTTCTGTAGAATAGTAATTATTCCAAAATTCATAGGCATTTCTGTTTTCACACAATTTAATGCTGCAATTCAAAGTCCAGCTCCATTATATAGATTTATTCAAATTAGAATCCAAATATGCATTGCGGTATGGGAATAATTTTATTCAATTCAAATTTATAAAGAAGTAAGATAAAGGGAAAATCCAATTTTTAATGTTGGACATAAAAGATACCGCTAGGGCTGGGAAAAAAATACCGAATATACTGTATACCGCACATACCGTACCGAAAAAATGTCGAGAATACCGAAATTTTCGGTATACCGTAATTTTCGGTACAGTATCATATCGTATCATACCGTACCGTAAGTTTTCGGTATGGTAACGATATAAATTTTTTGATACCGCGGTATACCGTTACCATACCGAACTTTCGTATATACCGCGATATTGGTATATCTGTATGTACCGATTGTTCGGTGTTTCGGTATATACCGCGATACCGGCATATACCACAATACCGGAATGATGGTATGTAGCGAAGGTCGGTATGTCCGTATATATCGCAATACCTGTATGTCGGTATGTAGTGAATATTCGGTAGGTCGGTATATACCGCGATACCGGTATGTGGTATGTACCGAAGGTTCAGTATATCGGTACATACTGAACTTACCGAAATGTCGGTATGGCAACTGTATGGAAATATTTCATACCGAATCTTTCGGTATACCGAAAGGTTCCGGCAACGGTATGAAATTTTTCAAACCTTAAAGTTCGGTATGTAATACGGTAGGCGAAATTTTTTCGGTATACCGTACCGACCCACCCCTAGATACCACCCACTTACTGAATCTTTTAATACTTCTGGAACTCTACTAATTCACTGCTGCTTTATTAGTTTTTATTATACATTAACTAATAATCACCAAAAGTTATAATATTAGGCTTAAAATTTGATGCTAAGAAAAAGAACTCACGCTTTTTTTATCTCTTTTAACGGCATTGAAAAAGAATAAATTTAAGTCTCTACATTGTTGATTAAATCATGTTCTATCTTCATTGTTCTGCTACTTTTGTAGAATTGTGTATATCTCAAACATTAATTTTTTAGACTTCTGGTGTTTTGTCGGTGTATGTTCTAATTTTTTTATTGTTCTGCTACTTTTTCTTGGTTATTATAATTTATTACTTCCTCCGTATTCAAATACCTCTAACATTTCATATTTTCACACAATCCAATACATATTTTTAAAGAGTTATATTTCAAATTTTATAAAATAAAAAATTATAAAAATTTAATATTATAAAACTAT
Organism: Hygrophila difformis; assembly: GCA_030278955.1. Taxonomy (NCBI): domain Eukaryota; kingdom Viridiplantae; phylum Streptophyta; class Magnoliopsida; order Lamiales; family Acanthaceae; genus Hygrophila; species Hygrophila difformis. The sequence continues at coordinate 25,233,373 of JAOANR010000012.1, forward strand.
GTGATTAGACGAATCTAACAAGATCTCACTTGACTTTGTTTTATCTTATGTAACTGTATTAAAAAGTCGAATCAAAGTTACTCAATGATTAGTGTTTACTATGCCAATGTTAATATTTTCAAATACGAAAGGAGTATTAACTAGATATAGTTTTCTTATTTCGATTTTGATCATCTTGCAGAAGACATTATACTCCAGTTTCTATTGTTGGCCTTACTCTTAAAAACTACAGGTTCGGTTTCGAATGCTTGTTGTACTCAGGTGTGATTAACTGTAATCAATTTGTATCAATTTGGCGTTGTGGTAATTAATATTTATTAATAATTGGATATAACTTTTATTTTTCATTTTTTCTCCATTCTCGATTTTTATCATCTTGAATAACACTTTTTTTGTAACACCCCGATTTAATTAACTCATAATTAATTTAATTTAGTTATGGTTAATTAACAAAAGACTTGGTGTGTGGATTATTTTGTAGGGAATGAAGATTTAAGTGGGGGAATAAGTGAGTTCAACTCACAAGATAATAAGAGTCAAGTGCTCAAACGGGTGCAATGTGGTCAAGACAAGTAGTGTAAACCTTTTAACCCACATTCCGACCCGACCCGAGACCCATGACCCGACCCGGATCCATTTTTGACTCTTCAAAAATCAGATTTTGGGTTAAGAAACCCATTTCTTCTTCCTCTCTTCCCTCATTCCCGTCACCATTTTTGGGAAGGCTAGGGTTGGTGCCAAATCCTCCCAAAACCTTGATTTTATGCCCAAATCAGTTGGGGGTTTCATTATACTACCTTTGGTAAGTAATTTCTTCATAGTAATTCATGATTTTGAAGAGTTTTGAGGTGGTTTGTGAAGAGGGCAAAACAAGTGACGGGATTGAATGATTTTGGTTGAAATTCTTGTAGATCGGCTTGGAATTTGTGTTAAATCCTTGCTTGGGAGTTGCAAATCAGTTTTGGAAGTTAAGGTAATGCTTTTGGTTGAGTAATTTCAGTTTTTGAGCTTCCATTGGGTTCATGATGAAGAAATCATGTTCTTGGAGTTGATTTTTGATGTTTGGATTGGATTCTTGTAATATAGGCTTGGAATTGTAGATTGGAAGCTTGCAGGTTGAGAAGAGGAGCTTGGAGACTCATCTACATATCAGGCAAGGGTAGAGATAGGCCTAAATGGGGGCATAATCGGTGGAATGGCCGGAAACCGCCATTACCATCGTTTCTGGTGTGTCGGCGCGCACTTGGCGCGCCCTTTAGCCAAACAGCGCGCGAGCAGCGCGCGATCGAACGTCACGACCTCCGAGTCCCGCGCGGGGTTGGCGCGGTTTTCATGGGAAAACCGCGCGGGGAGCGCTCCAGCTCCCCTGCCCGCGCGGTTCGTTCGCTCGTCTTCCGGTTCTTCGTCCTTCGTGTATCCTTAGTTCTTCTTATGCTTCTAGCATGCCATAACTATCATTATGCTCACAATCTTTGAACTTAGTTGCGATTAGCGGTGATCTACTATGCCTTAGTTGAGATCGAGTCTTGTTTCGCTTCTATGTTGATGTGAACGTTGGTGCCGATATGTGGGGCTTGGCACACCCTTGACACTTAACTCGTAGTGAGTTGTTTATTTTGTCATGATGCGTAATTTACGTATTGACATGTGTGGAATTGAATCTGATTATGTGTTGGTGCCGATATGTGGGGCTTGGCACACCCCGGAATATTTTAAAACTACTATTTTAAAGAGCCCGGATTATTCTTTTTAAAAACTATTATTTTCAAGTATTATTATTTTTAAAGTTATCATTTATAAACTAATAGTATATATTTCAAAGAGCCCAGACTATTTTAAAAGCTATCTATTTTAAAGAAAATACTTCACTCGAGATGAGTGATTGAATTGAATCTGAATATCTGTGATGATATGTGAATATCTGTGATGATATCTGAATATCTGTGATGATATGTGAATATCTGTGATGATATGTGAATATCTGTGATGAAATGTGAATATCTGTGATGATATGTGAATATCTGTGATGATATGTGAATATGCCACGACGGTAGGATACGCTATGCTTACGAATCGGTATCCGATGAGGGGCATAGTGGGATTGCTACCCAGAAGCATTGAGACTGGAAAGGATTTATATCCTAGTCTGATTTTGGCTGGAGAGGGCTCATGACCCTTTGCCTGACCCGCTTGCCGTAAGCCACGATTTCAGCTGTTAGTGTCCGCGGCGGGGGCACTGTGGGTATGTCTCTCGACCATTAAGGGGTGTGGACCCTTATATGGGAGGGAATACCGATCATGGTACCTAGGTGCGCGCTAGACATGCTTATGTGTTGCATTTAGGGTAGATAGACATTTTAGGTCATAACATTTCATCTCATCATCCATCATTCATCTTATTTGCAGTGGTTGAAGCACCGGTATGGGACGGTGTGATGTTTATTTATTTGCTCTGTTCAATTTTTATGTTATGCCTAATAAATGTTTAAAAACGGAATATATCTCCACCTATATGTCTAAATATACTTCTAGGGAATCAAGTTAATTCTTGTTTCCCCTTATGCCGATTCTTCTATTCTTGCTCAGTACCTTGTACTGACCCTTGCTATGTTTTCATGTATAGATATTCCCGGGGAGGACGCAGAGCCTGAGCACGATGTGGGGTTTGGGGATGAGTGATCTACCTAGAGATGCATTTGCATGTTGTGGACTTGTGCTTGTCTTGAATAATATGCTATGACTCTATTACCTTGTCTCGTACTGCTTGTGGTACCGATCGGTACAATATGTTCTGTCTTGTGTGTACTTGATACCTCTGACAGGTTGAGATGAGACTGATATGTCGACTGTTATGTCGCATGAATAAGGCTTGTAAGCCGGACGTCTGTTATAATGTGAGGTTTCCTTTCTGGATTTGTATTATGATTCATTGGCTTCCTGTTACTTGGCTACGTGTTATTGATCTTAAATTGATTGGCCAACAGTTTAAGAGAGGTAACACGGCAGTGACGTCACAGAAATTTGGTTTTAAATTTTTGGGGCGTTACATTTGGTATCAGAGCCATGTCTGCTCGTATGTGCTTAGAATTCTAACACAAGCATGCGGTGAGATGTGTGGGGGAAAGCATATAGAGTATGAATTGCATCTAGCTCTGCTTATATTCTTGTAGATTGCATTGTTTTTGGTTATCTGCGTCCCCTATAGGGGTGGATTGTGGTTTGTGAATCAAACCAGGATCAATCCTTGGGGATATTCCGGGAATTCTATACTTAATAATTGTTGTTCGGTAGAGAATTATTCTTGTTTACCGAGTGTTACTGAACATCTCGTCACGTTACGAATATAGGATGCCGCCGCGCAGGGATGGAAGACCCAGGAGGAGGGGAAGGCCTCGTAGGAATCCGGGGCCAGCTATTAGAGGTCGTGGACAGTATCATGAGAATGGTGGACTTGGCAATGATCACGTGGAAGATGTTCCAATTGAGGAACCTGTAGAGGTGGAGGGTGACTGGAACTTTGAGGATGAACCAGTGCCTCCACCACCGCCGCCACCTGTACAGATGCCCATTGACCCTCAGTTTATGCAATATATGTTTAGTGCTATGTATGGGATGTATCAGGGGCAGGCGAATCAACCTGCACAACCACCACCCAGACCCGTGGATTACGTGCATCTAGCAAGGCATTATCAACCGCCGGTCTTTAGTGGAGGAGTAGACCCGGTTGCTCTGACTGTTTGGATTTATCATATGGAGGAGATCTTCGAGAATATAGACTGCCCAGAGAATTGGAAGGTCAGGGTGGGACAGCAGTATCTTACTGGACCAGCTCTCCATTGGTGGAGGTCGCGTAAGAGTGAGCTTATGGCGAGACCCAACTTCTCATGGGAAGTTTTCTGTCATGCTTTGAGATCCCACTTTTTCACTACACAGATGATGAATGTTAAAAAGAGGGAATTTCTCAACCTGGAGCAAGCAGGAAATATGACAGTGTCTGAATACTATGGTCGTTTTGTGGAACTCATGTCATACGTACCAATGCTAGTTGCTAATGAGGAAGGTAAGGTTTCGAAGTTTGTGGATGGATTGAAGGCTGAGATCTGGACTGGGTTTAGCAACCAACACGCCTGCTTAGCTTCAGCATATGATCAGGCTTTATGCATTGAAAGAGCTCGTGCTGATATGCAGCGCGTGAGGGCCGCTCGTCGCAGGGAGTCAGGGGGGCCGATTAGACCCCATCGTAGACAGACGAGGCCGAGAAACGGTGGAGAGACCTCTAGACCTCAGACTTATGCACAGCTACCGTATAGAAGCGGACCCCACTGCTGGAAGTGCGGGCAGCAAGGACATTTGAGGCCACAGTGCCCACAGTTGGTGGGTCGAGTAGGAGGATCTACTTCAGATGCTTCTGGTGGGAACGCGTCGCGTGGACGAGGTGCAGACAGAGGTCGTGGACCACAGAGGGGCCGTGGGGGCCGCCTCAATGTGATTGAGCGGGCTGAGATAGATGGACGAGATGATGTCATGACTGGTAAGTTGCCCATTGTTCAATTTCAATCTTGATCGACTTAACCATCTGTAACAAGTGCCCCAGGTAGTGCCTTATGTTATTAAATGCGTAGGTACTATACTAGTTGATAATGTGCCTGCTTATGCCTTATATGATTCTGGTGCATCATGCTCGTTTATATCATCGGAATTCGTAACTAATAATGATATGGGACCACTGGAGGCTTATCAACTCCCTGTTACGCTACCTTCGGGAGACCTCATGCGGAGCCAGTGGATTAAACCCGATGCACAGATAATCATCAAAGAGCGAGAGTTCAGAGCGAATCTAGTGGTGCTAGATTTGGCCGATTTTGACGTAATTTTGGGAATGGATTGGCTGTCTAAGTACCGAGCCAGATTAGACTGCGGGATACCAAGGATTTCCTTTACCGAAGAAGAAGGTGACAGAGGCTCCGGCCTTAGTGTTACCTGATGAATCGGGGGAATATGAGGTATACATAGATGCATCTTATCGAGGACTTGGGTGTGTGCTTATACAGTATGGTAAGGTGATTGCGTATGCATCTAGGCAATTCAAGCCTCACGAGCTGAATTACCCGACTCACGACCTGGAGATGGCAGCGGTCGTACATGCATTAAAAATTTGGAGGCATTATCTTTACGGAGCCAAGTGTCAAATCTATTCGGATCATAAGAACCTTAAATGTCTCTACACTACAGATAAGATGAGCGGTAGGCAAAGAAGGTGGTTAGAGTTTTTGCAGGACTACGACACGAGTATTCAGTACATAGAAGGGAAAGCCAACCGGGTGGCTGATGCACTAAGTAGGAAAGGACATGTACTGAATTCAATTACTCTCCCTTGGAAGTTAAGGCAAGAGTTGGACAAGGAAGGTATTGTGGTTGTTCCTTACGACACGATAGCGAGGTTGAATGCTATGACGGTGGTGCCATCATTACTCGAGGAACTCAGACTAAGTCAAGCTGTAAGTCAAGAGATGATGCATTTGAAAGCTCGGATTCGTAAGGGTAAAGTGGAAGACTTTGTGATTGATAGCAAGGATATGATCAAGTTTAGGGACCGTTGGTGTGTGCCTCCGAAAGATCAGGCGCTGAAAGGAAAAATTATGGAGAAAGCACATTACACACCTTATTCCGTACATCCGGGAGCAGTAAAGATGTACAAGGATTTGAGGCAAAACTATTGGTGGAAAGGTATGAAGAAGGAAGTGGCAGAATTTGTGTCCAGGTGTTCCACTTGCCAGAAGGTGAAAGCCGAGCACATGAGACCTTCAGGCTTATTACAACCTTTGGATGTTCCTACTTGGAAATGAGAACCCATTGCTATGGACTTTGTCACCGGGCTACCCAGGACACGGAGCAGTTTTGATACTATTTAGGGTAGTTGTGTATCGACTAACCAAGAGTGTTGTGTTTATACCAATGAGATTGAACTGGAGCATGCAACAGTTCACTGGCGCTTACATCCAACATGTGCTTAGACGTTTTGGTATTCCTCGAGAAATCATTTCCGACAGAGATTCCAGATTCCTGTCAAGGTTCTGGAAGGAATTGCAGACAGTCTTTGGGACGCAGATCAGTATGAGTACTGCGTGGCACCCTCAGACTGATGGACAGACCGAAAGGACCATTAGAACCTTGGAGGATATGTTGAGGGCGCGTGTGATAGATTTTCAAGGATCGTGGGAGGAACATCTACATTTGGTGGAGTTCTCCTACAACAATAGCTATCACGCGAGTATTCGTATGGCGCCTTTCGAGGTTTTATACGGAAGAAAGTGCAGGACACCCTTGTGTTGGAGTGATCCTTCAGAGCGAGTGGTGATGGGTCCTGAAACCATTGAACAGACCACTGAAGTGGTAAGAGTGGTCAGAGACAGAATGAAGGAAGCTCAGGATCGTCAAAAGAGTTATGCTGATTTGTCCAGGAGAGACATTGAATTCGAGGTTGGAGATTGGGTACTTTTGAGAGTGTCACCCATGAGGGGCGTGAGACGATTTGGGAAGAAAGGGAAACTGAGTCCCAGATTTATAGGCCCCTATGAGATCACTAAAAAGATTAGGAAGGTCGCTTACCGGTTAGAATTGCCAACTGAGGTGGGAAAGGTGCACAACGTTTTCCACGTCTCTCAGTTGAGGAAGTTTATCTCGGATCCTAACAAGGTTATACAACCAGAAGAGGTAGAGTTGGACGACAGCCTAGAATACGAAGAATACCCCGTGGCGATTCTCGACACTAAAGAAAAGGTACTTCGCAATAAGGTGATCATAAGGGTGAAAGTACCTTGGTCGAGACATGGCGTAGAGGATGCCACTTGTGAGACAGAGGAAAGCATGGCTGGGCGTTATCCTGAATTGGATTTGACTCCAATTCAGTGAAGTAATGACCTTAATCCATAATTTTTCATTCGAGGACGAATGATCCTAAGGGGGAGAGATTGTAACACCCCGATTTAATTAACTCATAATTAATTTAATTTAGTTATGGTTAATTAACAAAAGACTTGGTGTGTTGATTATTTTGTAGGGAATGAAGATTTAAGTGGGGGAATAAGTGAGTTCAACTCACAAGATAATAAGAGTCAAGTGCTCAAACGGGTGCAATGTGGTCAAGACAAGTAGTGTAAACCTTTTAACCCACATTCCGACCCGACCCGAGACCCATGACCCGACCCGGATCCATTTTTGACTCTTCAAAAATCAGATTTTGGGTTAAGAAACCCATTTCTTCTTCCTCTCTTCCCTCATTCCCGTCACCATTTTTGGGAAGGCTAGGGTTGGTGCCAAATCCTCCCAAAACCTTGATTTTATGCCCAAATCAGTTGGGGGTTTCATTATACTACCTTTGGTAAGTAATTTCTTCATAGTAATTCATGATTTTGAAGAGTTTTGAGGTGGTTTGTGAAGAGGGCAAAACAAGTGACGGGATTGAATGATTTTGGTTGAAATTCTTGTAGATCGGCTTGGAATTTGTGTTAAATCCTTGCTTGGGAGTTGCAAATCAGTTTTGGAAGTTAAGGTAATGCTTTTGGTTGAGTAATTTCAGTTTTTGAGCTTCCATTGGGTTCATGATGAAGAAATCATGTTCTTGGAGTTGATTTTTGATGTTTGGATTGGATTCTTGTAATATAGGCTTGGAATTGTAGATTGGAAGCTTGCAGGTTGAGAAGAGGAGCTTGGAGACTCATCTACATATCAGGCAAGGGTAGAGATAGGCCTAAATGGGGGCATAATCGGTGGAATGGCCGGAAACCGCCATTACCATCGTTTCTGGTGTGTCGGCGCGCACTTGGCGCGCCCTTTAGCCAAACAGCGTGCGAGCAGCGCGCGATCGAACGTCACGACCTCCGAGTCCCGCGCGGGGTTGGCGCGGTTTTCATGGGAAAACCGCGCGGGGAGCGCGCCAGCTCCCCTGCCCGCGCGGTTCGTTCGCTCGTCTTCCGGTTCTTCGTCCTTCGTGTATCCTTAGTTCTTCTTATGCTTCTAGCATGCCATAACTATCATTATGCTCACAATCTTTGAACTTAGTTGCGATTAGCGGTGATCTACTATGCCTTAGTTGAGATCGAGTCTTGTTTCGCTTCTATGTTGATGTGAACGTTGGTGCCGATATGTGGGGCTTGGCACACCCTTGACACTTAACTCGTAGTGAGTTGTTTATTTTGTCATGATGCGTAATTTACGTATTGACATGTGTGGAATTGAATCTGATTATGTGTTGGTGCCGATATGTGGGGCTTGGCACACCCCGGAATATTTTAAAACTACTATTTTAAAGAGCCCGGATTATTCTTTTTAAAAACTATTATTTTCAAGTATTATTATTTTTAAAGTTATCATTTATAAACTAATAGTATATATTTCAAAGAGCCCAGACTATTTTAAAAGCTATCTATTTTAAAGAAAATACTTCACTCGAGATGAGTGATTGAATTGAATCTGAATATCTGTGATGATATGTGAATATCTGTGATGATATCTGAATATCTGTGATGATATGTGAATATCTGTGATGATATGTGAATATCTGTGATGAAATGTGAATATCTGTGATGATATGTGAATATCTGTGATGATATGTGAATATGCCACGACGGTAGGATACGCTATGCTTACGAATCGGTATCCGATGAGGGGCATAGTGGGATTGCTACCCAGAAGCATTGAGACTGGAAAGGATTTATATCCTAGTCTGATTTTGGCTGGAGAGGGCTCATGACCCTTTGCCTGACCCGCTTGCCGTAAGCCACGATTTCAGCTGTTAGTGTCCGCGGCGGGGGCACTGTGGGTATGTCTCTCGACCATTAAGGGGTGTGGACCCTTATATGGGAGGGAATACCGACCATGGTACCTAGGTGCGCGCTAGACATGCTTATGTGTTGCATTTAGGGTAGATAGACATTTTAGGTCATAACATTTCATCTCATCATCCATCATTCATCTTATTTGCAGTGGTTGAAGCACCGGTATGGGACGGTGTGATGTTTATTTATTTGCTCTGTTCAATTTTTATGTTATGCCTAATAAATGTTTAAAAACGGAATATATCTCCACCTATATGTCTAAATATACTTCTAGGGAATCAAGTTAATTCTTGTTTCCCCTTATGCCGATTCTTCTATTCTTGCTCAGTACCTTGTACTGACCCTTGCTATGTTTTCATGTATAGATATTCCCGGGGAGGACGCAGAGCCAGCACGATGTGGGGTTTGGGGATGAGTGATCTACCTAGAGATGCATTTGCATGTTGTGGACTTGTGCTTGTCTTGAATAATATGCTATGACTCTATTACCTTGTCTCGTACTGCTTGTGGTACCGATCGGTACAATATGTTCTGTCTTGTGTGTACTTGATACCTCTGACAGGTTGAGATGAGACTGATATGTCGACTGTTATGTCGCATGAATAAGGCTTGTAAGCCGGACGTCTGTTATAATGTGAGGTTTCCTTTCTGGATTTGTATTATGATTCATTGGCTTCCTGTTACTTGGCTACGTGTTATTGATCTTAAATTGATTGGCCAACAGTTTAAGAGAGGTAACACGGCAGTGACGTCACAGAAATTTGGTTTTAAATTTTTGGGGCGTTACATTTTTATTGACTATGGATGATCTTACTTGGATTTTGATTACACTTTTTGATTTATAGTTGTCAAGAGTGAATTTTATTTATAGTTGATCTGTTCTCCATCTCTATTAGCTGTCAATTTACTATTATTTTTTTGTTTGTATTTACATCTAAAATGAAGGTGATTTAAACCTAGAAATTGATATGATGATCTATGTTGTGTATCACATCTCTGTGTTATAAATTGAATTGAATAAGAAAGCCAGAAATCTCGAGTAAAGGAAAAAAGGACAAATAGGTCCTTTTTCTTTTAAAAAAATTCAAATCAGTCATTTTTCTATTTTATTACCAAAATAGTCCGCTACAAATGCTAATTATGTCCAAATCAGTCCCTTGTTCACTAATTATGCTCTAATTGCTGACGTGGTAAGGGTTTAAATTTAAACGTGACACGTGGGCATAATATTAGTCATTTTTTCTTTTATCTTTTGCCAATTCAGTCATAAACTTTTATTTTGTTCCATTTAGTCCTCTACTCAAATCAGTCATTTTTATATTAATTGGCCTCCATCCTTTCAAATTATTTTATTTCAGGCCCAGAACCTTAAATTTTTATTACTACTAATCCATTTATCAAATAAATGACAACATACTTCCGTAAATAAAATTAAACACCAAACCTCATACATTAGGTTTGACTGCATTGTTACCGGGTTTTCCAAGATCCGGGATTTTATGGACTCTGAGAAGCCATCCGACCGTAACCGATGGTTCATTGGTTCTGGTTTCCTTCAGCAACAGTTAACACAATCATACTTTGTTTCCTACCTTAAAACGTAGTAAATGATTTAATTTTAATTTTTGTGTAAATGATTTAATTTTACTTTTTGGAAGGTTATGGGTGTAGGAAGCATGGACAATAAAACCCAATGCATGAGGGTTAGTATTTAATTTTATTTACGTAAATATGTTGGACATTTATTTGATAAATGGATTAGTAATAATAAAAAAATTTAAGGTTCTGGGCCTGAAATAAAATAACTTGAAAGGATGGAGGCCAATTAATATAAAAATGACTGATTTGGGTAGAGGACTAAATGGAACAAAATAAAAATTTTGGACTGAATTGGCAAAAAATAAAAGAAAAGGGACTAATATTATGTCCATGTGTCAGGTTTAAATTTAAACCTTTGCCACGTCGGTAATTAGAGCATAATTAGTGAACAAAGGACTGATTTGGACATAATTAGCATTTATAGTGGACTGTTTTGGTAATAAAATAGAAAAAGGATTGATTTGAATTTTTGGAAAAAAAAAATGACCTATTTGGCATTTTTACAAGGAAAAAATATGTTGATTTATCCATAATCCCGATTAAATGAACAATTGCATTTTATTAATGAATAAACAACACCTTAGTATAGTAAAAATCTATTTTGAATGTTATATGTGTAGTTGTTTTATAATCAATACCATTGTTGTTATATACAAAATGAAGGATTTTTCTGAAGGTAACCAGAATCTAATTCTAAATTTAGGGCTTAATGATTTTATGAAGAAATTAGTGGTGCTCTATCATGTTCCATACCATGTAAGAGGGCACTGAAGCTAAGTGACATATTTGCTGCATTTAAACTACAAGAAGAGATGCAAACAAAGGGGTTCCCACCTGATATGATTATGTACAATATCTTTGTTGAAGGTATTTCTAAATTTAGCAATTTAGGGGAAGCTTATGATCCGCTGTAGAAAATGATTTGGGATGGAATTGTGCCTGATCATGTTTCCTATACAAGCATTATCCATGATTGCATGAAATTTGGGTACCTTATGAAAGCCAGATAGGCGTTTCGATAAATGGTGAGAAAAATGTATTCTCTGACATTTGTGGCATACAATATATTAATTCATGCACACGCTGATGAAGAATCACTAGAACAAGCATTTATATATTTCTCAAAAATGCTAGAGAAAGGTATTTCCCCGAATGTGATCACATATAATGCTATATTGAATGACCTGTGCAAAATCGGAAAAGTAGATGAGGGTTATTAGAATTTTTCTGAAATGTAAATGAAAGGAATTAGTTAGCCATGGCTTGAAATGAAAGAATTTGTCTTGAAGGAATTATAACCCTTCAAGTACACATAAACCATTTTAATGAAGAGATTAATAATTTTTTAGGCCATCAATAGACAGGAAATTCATTTTTGGGCCACCAGAGATTGGATTATGAAATTGGGCCAACAAAAGGATTTCGGGCTGAATATTTGGGCCAAATTGACGATTTAAGAGGAAGTGCAGGCCGCATGCATATCACACGCACGATTTTACTTCATATGTTGTGGGATTGTGAAAAAGTGTTATGTAAAACACGATTAGTTTGAACAACCAAAATAAACCGGAGAAGGAAACCGGCTGAGGAAGCCACAAGTACGAAACCCATTTCCCCAAAATCAAACTTCATTTCTCCCTCAACCTCACGAACCCTAGAATCCGGCATAATCTAACGCACAAAATTCGACAGCTATAGCGCACGACAATGGGAATCCGCAGGGAGGATCGGAAGAAGGGTTGGCCGCCACCACCGTACTGTAAGTCTATTTTCTCTTCCCATTGTTTGGTATAGCTCGATTAGGGTTACTGATGTTTGTGGATGGTTTGAAAATGGGAACTTATGGACACTCTGAAATTTATGCGAATTAGGGGGAGATGCGGCATATTAGTTTAAGGAATTAGGTTTAAAGAATATTTTGGGTCTTTGAAGTGTCAACCACCGACAAAAGTTTCAAGTATGTTTGTGCGATGGGGACTGGAATTTGGGTTTTGTTGTTGGATTAATATTTTGTTAGGGAAGGTGGTCCCAACAGTTTATCCAAGTGGTCCACCATCGCAACTTGCCATTTTATTTTCAAGTTATGTCCCCTTCTTGTCGGATTTTTTAATGTATTTGGGTCGGTAGTGGTCCCTATAGTGCATGGCTAATGTTTCAGTCCACCTTTAAGTGCACATATTTGAGTTCCTTTCTATATTATGGCTGGAATGATTTCTTAGATTGTTTTTTGTGATTTATGCAGATAGGGGTTGCACGCCCATAACTCTAGTGGTGCATTAAGGTGTGAGTGCATAGAAGACCGTACGACAAATTACAAAGGAGGAGAGGATGTGATATTTGATTATGTGAACACAGAGACGTTGTATTATTGGGCACTTTCCCATATGCTGGCGGATGTTTTAGAACCTGAAATCAAAGTGAAGTATTTTTTGATGCTTGATAACACATTCAAAGAGGTTGAGAGTGAAGAACAGTTGAAAGAGGTAGCGGCTAACTACATAAAGTCAAGGGTTTTGCACATATATGTTGTTGAGTGTGTGAGTGATTGTGAGTCTGAGAGTGGTAGTGATTCAGAGAGTGGTAGTGACAGTCAGAGCATTAGTGAGGGGGCTGGTGGGGGTGGCATTATTGAAGATGGGGCTGGTTTGGAGGCTCTTGATGGTGATGGGGCTGTTTTGGAGGGTGATGGGGATGGTGATGGGGCTGGTTTGGAGGCTCCTAATGGTGATGGGACTGGTTTGGAAGGTGATGGTGAGGGTGATGGGGCTGGTTTGGAAGCGGGTTTAGATGGTGATGGGGCTGGTTTGGAAGGTGAAGGGGAGGGTGATGGGGCTGGTTTGGAAGCTGGTTTAGAGGATGAGGGGGCTGGTTTGGAGGGTGATGAGACAGGTGAAGAGGATGATGAAGAGCAACCTGGATGGCTGAAGGATGTTGTTGATGATTTCTTCATTGAAAGTGATTATGGTGAGGACGGAGACGAAGCTCAAGACCAAAATGAAGGCAACAATGATGATGGAATTAATGAAGACCAAGGGCAAGAATCTGTACATGTCAGAAACATGGCAGATTTAAGCGAAGGAGATGACTCAGACAATGATTTGGTGACAGCGGGACCCGATTTCAGTGAGCTAGTGGTGTCGGATGGTGATGATGAAGGTAATACAACACTTGTTTTTAATCCATCTGAGATCTACAATCCTGAGATATGTTTAGAGATGGTGTTTGCTACTCGGGATGAATTCAAAAAGGCCGTGAGTTCACTTGCTATCAAAGAAAAGAGGAAGATAAAGTTTACAAGAACAACCCCGTCTCGGGTATATGCTAAGTGCATGGCTAAGGGTTTTGAGTGGAATATATATGCTCATAAGGTGAGGGGGGGAGTCTACACTACAAGTGATAAGGTTTGATCACAAGCATACTTGCAAGGAGACACATGATGTGCCAGTAATCACCAGTCGTTGGTTGAGCGAGAAGTACCTGAACAAGTTCATATCCGACCCAAAAAGATCTGTTGAAGGTTTCAGGATGGATGTGATTGATGAGCTCAAGGTTAATGTGACAAAGCATCAAGCGAGGACTGCAAAGAAGAGAGCCCTGCAAGTTCTGAATGGATCATCCGAGTATCAATTTTCCAGACTATGGGACTATGCCGAAGAATTGAGACAGAGAAATCCAGGTAGTACTGTGGTACTTGGCACGAAAAATGAGGATGGGGAAACAAGATTCGACAGATTCTATGTGTGTTTTGATGCTGTGAAGAAGGGCTGGAGACTCGGTTGCAGGCCATTAATTGGTGTTGATGGTTGTCATCTAAGTGGTCCACACAAGGGAGTTCTATTGACTGCTGTAAGTGTTGATCCCAACAATAATCTATACTCGATTGCTTATGCAATTATTCCCATTGAAAACAAAGATAATTGGTTGTGGTTCTTGTCGGTGTTGAAGACGGATTTGAATCTTGCAAATGTGCAATATTTGACATTTATAAGCGATAGACAAAAAGGCTTGATACTTGCAATTCAAGAATTGTTTCCAGACGTGGACCACAGATTTTGCGTTCGGCACATGCACAATAATTTTGTGAAGGCTGGCTTCCGTGGTATTGCTCTGAAAAATATGTTATGGAACTGTGCTAGGGTTGCCACAGTACCAGAGTTTATGGCGGGTATAAAAAAAATAATAGAGTACTCGGAAGGAGCGTGGAAATGGTTGAGTGAGAAGCCACCAATCGAATGGAGCAAGTCACATTTTTCAGAAGGTCCAATGTGCGACATGTTTTTGAATAATTTGTGTGAATCATTGAATTCATGCATCAAGGAAGCTCGATCCAAGACAATCCTTACATCACTTGAGTGGATCTGGGAGTGGATAATGAAGCGTCATTCTGAAAATCTCGATAGGGCAGCCATAAAATGGAGCAACCTCACAGTTTGTCCCCGGATTTCGAAGATACTTCATAAAAAATCTATGAGGGTAGGGAACTGCATCCCTGTAAAAGCAAGTGAACGACACTATCAAATCCGAATGATGGATGGTAGTGCTCAATACGTAGTTGATCTCGTCAGGAGGGATTGTTCTTGTAGACTATGGCAACACAATGGTTATGTAATACCCGAGAATTTTCCAACATAAAATAAAACAATAATTAAATAAATAAATAATAAATAAAATAAATATTATAAATAAATAAACCAATCCAGCAAATAAAAGAAATAAATAAAGATAAGGAAATGAGAAAAGAGACTTTTACTTAAAAAGGAATTAAAGGAATTTAATTAAACAAAAGGATGGATAAATGGAACACCAAAACCCGACACTAATGAACTCGAGTATTCGAGTCCAAAACATCCAATTAGACTGAGAATAAAATTAGAGAGAAAGTAAGAACCCGAATATACCCCGGGAATCGGAATCCGGGAGCATAGAGGGATAGAAACCCGAAAGAGAGGCGGAAACGCACGACGGATCGCACGACCCGCCCGGACCGAAGTCCAGGCGAAGTCGGCGCGGTGGCCGCGCGGTAAAGGGGGTTCAGCGCGCCACGACCGCGCCACCCCACAGATTTGTTTGTTGCGTGAATCTCTCACCCGAACGCGGATTTTTCGACTTTCGGTTGAACATCTCTCGACTCCAGACCTTTAGGTCGGCCGTGGACGCCCTAGGGATTGAGAATTCTATAAATAAGCCCCTTGGGAGCCCCGAACAAGTTTACAAAACCCTAAAGCATTCTATACGTTCGAAAGCCTAAATCCGGAGTCGTCGGAGGCACGAAACCAAGACGAACGCTGTTGGACGAGTTTCTCTACAGATCTCCATAGTCGTGGTAAGTCTCGGTCCAATCTCTATTCAATAAACGATTCGAAAACGAATCCTAATCATCTCCTTTTTCTTTCTACACCCCCGTATCGAATCTAGATCGTAGAACCCGACGAACGGAGAGGAGAGACAGTGATCTGGAAGCCACGCCTCCGAATTGGACATTCTCGACGTTCATAGACACTGTAAGTTAACCTTACATGGTTTTGGGAGATTTTAAAACATTCGAAACCTAAAAGATTTGACACGAATCATAAATCTGTCCACTTTTGTTTTCCTACCGACGCAACAGAATTGTTGAATTTTTCCGACCTTTAAAACGAACTCAAACGGAAAAACTTAAAAGACGAAAAACGTTCCTAAGACTTAGACCTATCTACTGTAAAAATTTGAGAATTTTTGGAGCTGATTTGATATGTGAAAACCCTTTGAAACCGAACTGTTTAATTCTAGATCTTGGAATCTTGGACAGAACTTAGGAATGATCTTGATCACGTTTTTGACATAGGATCTAGGCTGTTTTAGATCTTTGGCCGAACATAAAAGTTGTAGATAAATGTCTTAAGATGATCCCTGTCAAATTTCATTAAATTTGGAGTTGAATTGATATGGTAGAATGTAAAATTTGTAAACTGTGACACTTTGAACTCGGACAGATTTCTTGTTATGCGAAAATTGGCGTTTTTGACCTACTTAGGTATCTCGGATTGAAAAAGTTAAAACACGAAAGTTGTAGATCTTGATGTTTCCGAGTCAGATATGAAATTTTGGAATTTTTGGAATTAAATCTGATTTTAGACGAATTTTGGAGTAAACTGTGATTTACAGAAACGAAATTTTGAAATCTTGATGAAGCATGGAATTAACCTTTAGGGTTGAAACGAATTGAGATATTATTTCTAAATTAATACGTTGGAAGGCAGATTTTAAAAACTAAATCCCCTTACAAACTTGATAAATTAAAATTAGGGGTGAGTGCTCTGCAGGGTGCCCCCTAACGATTCACTTCGTGCCGTAATGGACGATGGTGACCCCGCGCGCTATACTTGAAATGTGATATTGCCAAAACGGCGAAACTTAGAGCCTACACTCTCGTGAATATCCGTATGGGTTTCCCGAGGCTCCGGAGTGGTACTGGGTATGGCTGATACGGCTGCGGCCGCCGGGCTACCGGCTAAACTTGTTGACATCGCGATTTTTATCGTGAAACTTTGAAATACCAAATCGGGAATGTAATGGGGATTCCAAATTAAATTAAACTAGATTAAATGATATTGTTGTCAAATTAAATTATTTAAATGCTTTATTTAAATTATGGCTATTATCTTGAACCATGTGATATGTGTTATTAAATAGAGCCTGAGATAGATTGTGCTATATGATATGGATTATATGAAATCAAATATTATGTTATTATCATGCTTTTCTTAAATTATTAAAGTTATGGCTTTTAAACCCTACGATCATGCATGTGTTAACTTACTCAGCAATTTTGCTGATCAAAACCATTTTTATTCCTTTCTTTACAGAATATGTGGAATGAGCATGTGTGAGCACGAATCATGCATGGGATTTTGGGAACTTTTATTTTGCTTTTAAATTTCGTACTTAGACTATATTATGAACGGGCCTGTTTAACCCGTGTTTTGGCCATGTCGGCCCATTTTATATTTGCCGCTGCGATACTGTACTAAACTAAATATTTCTGATGCGCTATGCTATTATTAATTTTGAATTATATTGTATGGGCTATTTTGAATGCTTTAAATGTTTTAAACACTGCAATACCTAGCCTTGCATCTCTTTAGTAAGCTCGGAGAAACCGTGTCTTACTAGGGAGATGTGGCGGTGACATCCCGACCTGGGTTACCAAAAACCGGGGTGTTACAGGTTACCCATGCCTTCATGGGTTGGCTGCCATTTATAACCAAGGTGGTGATCCGGAAGACTACGTTGAGGTCTATTACAAGGTTTCCGCTTACAAAAAAGCATACAAGTATCCCATCATTGGCATGCCTAGTGATTTATTCTGGCAGAAGACAGTGTATATGGCCTCCCGTTCCTCCGAAATATGCTAGAGGTGTGGGAAGACCACGCAAGGCAAGGAAAACGTCTGATATACTGGAGGGTAAGAAGACTAACAGGGCAAGGAGGAGGTACACAAAAGATCCTACGAAGATGACTAGAAGACAAGTGACTCTTCATTGCAGTTACTGTGGAGGGCCCGGTCACTTGATCACCACTTGTGATGACTTCTCTGATGAACTTCGTGAAAAACGGAGACAAGTAAAGGTAATTAGTTAACCATTAAATTGTGTTACACATTTGGCAGCCAATGATCATATGTATTTAACCTCAATGAACAATAATTTTGCAATAGGCAAGGAAAAAGAATGGAGCTGCTGGAACCTCTACTGGAGCTGCTGGAACCTCCACTGAAGCTACTGGAACCTCTTCAACAGCCGATGGAACATCATCAAGGACTGCTCAACCAACGACCAATACAGCTAAGGTAAATATTGGGCTGCCATTGTGCTATTTTAATCCCTGAAATTCCCTGTGCTATATGAATTCCTTGTCATTATTAAGTTTTTTGATTTTAGGTGGAAGATGCTATGGAGGATAACACTAACACCAAGATTCCATCTCAAGGGACATCTAATGCACAAGTTATCCCTTCACTTGTAATTTTATTAATTCACCGTGATGTTCAATTGTGTCACTCATAATGATCATAGATATTTAACATCAATGTCCAATAATTTTGCAATAGGAAAGGAAAAAGAATGGTGAGTCACGGTGTCATCCTACGTAGTACTTGATAATTTATTATATTATATTAAAGGGGAACTCACGGTGTCATCCAGAAAATATGTATCGGTGCACCAATTCTGAAACCACCGGTGGTCTACGGCCTCGGCAGTACCGACGTCGCAGCTTGCATAAATCATACGACGAAGCGTTAATGGTGAGTCATACGGAATCACTAACCTTTACGAATGGAAAATTGCGTAAGCATACCTATACTTGCCATCCAAGCAATATAACTTGAATTCGCCGGTTCGCCTATTACGCCGTGGCCTGGTGAGACGCATGAATGGGTTGCGAAGACGATGGGCGAGCACGCCATTCCGCTTTGTCCGATAGGGAACCGGTGCTGGATCCTGGGCGCTCCTAACAAACTGCACAGGATCATCGTTGTCGGAACGCCGCCTTCGTTCCCGGCAACCCGAGCTACGACCAAGCAGGGAATTAAATGGAACATATTTACAATCGATCATGACTTAATAACAACACATGCAGGTTAAGTGCATAAATTTCAACATACACTGGACTGGTGTGCGCGCATCATCTGAATCCACTGTGTCCTCTGCTCGGGTGACTCCGTCGTCCGCTTGTGCCGTCCCAGGAACCGGGTCACATGGCTGGCCCACCGCATCCGTCGAGGTCACTAGAAAATAACGTGAATTATTAGAAATTACTGCCAATACAAGAAAACGTCTAATACAAGAAATGGTACGGCTCACACCAACAAAAGAGCATTATTTGCCTTACCCGTCTCAACACGTGTAGCATCTGAATCAACTGCATACGCTACCCCGTGTGCGGTGTCCGCGCGGACCATCTCCGTGCCTAACACGACAACAATCCAAGTACAGGTGTTACTAACAATATAATAATGTACGAAATAAAATGCTGGTTTATAAAATTCTTACCTGTGTCTGCGCCCGTACCATCGGGAGGCACTGCGGTAGAGTATGGGGACATGCTGTCCGCGCGCGAACTATGTGCGTGTGGCTCTGGAATATTCGGGGAGAATTTAAGAAAACAACTGAATCATCCAATTTACAATACACAACTCTAGGTAAAAGCTAACAATACCTCCCATGGTCTGCGGAAGCTGCGATCCATGACTGCCCGATGGCCCCTCGCTGTGTATGTCCTGCGAGTCCGAATCCGTATGCGCTACGTGGGTGTGGGTGGTGGCATACCGTGCCATGGACGCCAGCCGCTCGTCCCGCTCTGCGGAGCAGCCCATCGCCGGAGCAGGCTGTACGACCGGGATCGCACCGGCAGGTGGGTGCGACACGGTGCGCGAACTATGTGCCTGTGGCTCTGGAATATTCGGGGAGAATTTAAGAAAACAACCGAGTAATCCAATTTACCATACACAACTCTAAGTAAACGCTAACAATACCTCCCATGGTCTGCGGAAGCTGCGATCCATGACTGTCCAATGGCGCAGACGGCTCCCGAACATGTGTCACTGGCCCCTCGCTGTGTATGTCATGCGACTCCGAATCCGTCTGCGCTACGTGGGCGTGGGTGGTGGCAAACCGTGCCATGGACGCCCTCCGCTCCACCTCCTCTGCAGAGCAGCCCGTCGCCGGAGCAGGCTGTACGACCGGGCTCGCACCAGCAGGTGGGTGCGCCACGTAGCGCAGAATGGCCCTAATCTCGGACGCCAGCACGTCGCGCACCAGACCAGTCTGGCGCTCAATGTCTCTCCGCAACTGAAGTTGTGTCTGCGCCAAAATTTCCGCGAATGCAATCACGACGCGCTGCTCGACGGCGGCTGCGACCCTTTGCACCAGCTCCTCCATGTCCGGCATCGGATGCTGCGTCTGCTGGGGCGGCATAGTATCCGCAGTAGGCTGGGACTCGCTGGCTGGCGGGGCTGGTGGCGGCGGTGTGCCAGGGAGAGGCACCTGCTCATCTCCGTCTCCATGTACCGGGGCCGCCGGCTGCCCAGAAGTCCGCATGCGTCGGCTCGGCGGAGCATCACTATCTCTCCCCGGCCTATCTGACTGTGGCTCGGTGCCTGGAGCATCGCCCACCCCGTCCTCCGGCTGCTCCGTGGATTTACGCTTCCGTCTTTTAGCCCGATGGTCAACAGGGGGCAGCACCCATCGCAGCCCAGTCGGCATCGTCACATCTACCCCCATCATGTATGGCTCCAGCAGTTCATCGTCCGTGGGGGTTAGTCTGTCATGACACTGGGGCTGCAATACAGAAGACAAACGTATAGGCTACTATCCGATAAGAACGTGTGCATTCAAATTAAAAGGTATTACCGAACTAACCTCGATGGTATAGAATGTCGTCCATCCCAGACCAGACGCCCGCTTTCTATAAGAATATCGCAACATCCTCGGGCGCTGGAAATCGGGATGCTCAGAAGTGGACTGGGTATAGAACGCGCCGACCTCCAGAATGGCCTCGCACATCCACACCTGTATGAGTACGAGCATAGAGAGATGGTTATGCAGTGCAGCAATTTATAGTACAACAGAGAATGCGTTTATGAAATGATAGATGTTATGCAAAGTACCTGCAATGAGAGGGAGTGGCCGTATAGGTGGACCCCTTTCCGGTCATTCTTGCCGTCTACCGGGAAGTCCCTGATGTACTGTCTCAAAACCTGCCAGCTCATCAAGCCCCAAGGAAATGCATTCCATGCAGCTCTATCCTCGACCAAGCGTCACATCCATGTCTCAGGAGTCCGACTGTAATGACCCGATTTAATTAACTCATAATTAATTTAATTTAGTTATGGTTAATTAACAAAAGACTTGGTATGTGGATTATTTTGTAGGTGAATGAAGATTTAAGTGGAGGAATATGTGAGTTCAACTCACAAGATAATAAGAGTCAAGTGCTCAAATGGGTGCAATGTGGTCAAGACAAGTGGTGTAACCCTTTTAACCCACATTCCGACCCGACCCGAGACCCATGACCCGACCCGGGTTCCCTTGGAGTGTTAAAAATCATATTTTTGGGTTGGGAACCCATTTCACTCCAAAAACCCACCCCATTCCCGTCACTATGCAAGAGCCAAATTGGGGATCTTCAAGCTCTTGAGAAATTGGAGATTTTAGGGCCAAATCAAGTGGGGAATTCATAGTATAACATGAGGTAAGTAATTTCCACTATCTATTTCATGTTTTAGTGAAGTTTGAAGTGGATTTTGGAGGGTGTTATGATGGTGGCGGGATTGAAGGGTTTGGGTTGGAATTTTTGTAGATTTGCTTGGTATTGGTGTTGAATCTTTGTTTGGAGCTTAAAGTAGTGAAGAAGGAGCTTGAGGCTTGGAATTGTAGATTGGAAGCTTGGAGGTTGAGGAGAGGAGCTTGGAGACTCGTCTACATCCAAGGCAAGGGATTATATTGCTTAAATTACGTGTTTGGGGGGTATTTGGGGTCGGATTCCGGCGAAATCGCCGGAAAAACTGATTGGAAAATCGGAGAAGACGATGAACAGTAACTGCTACAGTACTGCTACAGTAACTGTACAGTAGTTACCGCGGTAACTCGCGTAGTTACCGCAGTAATTCGCCACAGTATTTACCACGGTAATTTGAACAGTAATTACCACGGTAATTTGAACAGTAATTACCACGGTAATTTGAATAGTAACTACCACAGTAACTTGTACAGTAGTTACCGCAGTAACTCACTACAGTAGTTACCGCAGTAACTCGCTACATTAGTTACCGCAGTAACTTGCTACAGTAATCGCTACAGTAATCGCTACAGTATTTGCTACAGTAATTACTACAGTAATTGCTACAGTATCGCTACAGTACTGGGCTGCGTATGTCACGCGTTTTACGCGAGCGGGCGCGCAGTGAGCGCAGGAAGGCCCTGTTTGGCCCATTTTTGTGCAATTTTTATTCTATATTAATGTTTTCTTTGCACCAATTATTGTTATGACTTCCCCAAATGTTATTGGTAAACCGTGGGTTAATTAATTAGCCCGTGGGGGTTGTTGAATTGCTTAGGGGAAGCTGTTGAATTATTATATCATTAATGCTTTAGCCTAGAGGGCTATGTATTGAATTTCTTATATGTTGGGAAGCATGCGAACCTAGTGTGTAGGTGCTTGAATATCACTATATTTTCATATGCATGTTATTGCAGTGGAATTGACGATTATTAACCCGATGGGTTGTTATAATGTTTATGATTGATCGGGCAGCCTTTACCGGTGTTGTTGAGTCCCGATGACCCTGCGGGGTGGATTATTGGTTGTTATTCATGTTGGCCCTTTTGGGCTGGTTATTATAATGCATGGTATTGCATTATGGATGGATGGACATATTGGAAATGTCCGATCGGGCAGCCTTTACCGGTGTTGTTGAGTCCCGATGACCCTGCGGGGTGGATTATTGGTTGTTATTCATGTTGGCCCTTTTGGGCTGGTTATTATAATGCATGGTATTGCATTATGGATGGATGGACATATTGGAAATGTCTGATCGGGCAGCCTTTACCGGTGTTGTTGAGTCCCGATGGCCCTGCGGGGTGATTATTAGGCTGTGATGC
This sequence comes from Hygrophila difformis, assembly GCA_030278955.1. Lineage (NCBI taxonomy): Eukaryota > Viridiplantae > Streptophyta > Magnoliopsida > Lamiales > Acanthaceae > Hygrophila > Hygrophila difformis. The sequence goes on from JAOANR010000012.1 coordinate 25,256,450, forward strand.
CTGTGATTTGGCTGTGATGCCTGTGATTATTAGGCTGTTATGCCTATGATTTGGCTGTTATGCCTGTGATTGGGCTGTGATGCCTGTGGTCCCTGCGGGGATGGTGTATGTTACCCTGTAACGGGTTGGAGTTGATGATATCCTCACCCGTGGGTTCATACCGCCCGGGTTTAGGTTGCCGGCTAGGCATATTCATTTGCATTTGCATATAGGGTAGATAGGTGTATGTTAGGCCATGCATCACGTGCATAAATTGTATGTCTGTGGTTGAAGCACCGGTATGGGACGGTGTGATGATTTATTTATGTCAATTGTATGATCGTGGTTGAAGCACCGGTATGGGACGGTGTGGTGTTTAACTGCTTTATTTATATTCTGCCGTTATTAATATGTTTATTTATTACCTATATTTACTATCTTGAGATGTGGTTTTGTTTTCCCTTACTCCCCGGCACATAGCCTTGCTCAGTACGTTGTACTGACCCCCTTTGCTTTTGTCTGTTTTATAGATCCTGCTGGAGGCGCTGGAGCATGATTTGGGTTTGGGGTATTGAGAGATCACATAGATAGGAGTATATAGGACGCGTTCATTATGTTAATGTGATACTATTTGGACTACTGCTGGTTGAGGCCTGTGAGCCTGGGATTTACATACTGTCGGCCGGTGGCCTTATGTGATTTACAGCTTTGGGCTGGTAGCCCTGTTTGAGATATTGGTATGCTGTTGGGAGGCTTGTAGCCTGGATGGGTCGCTGGAACCGTTATCTGATTATTATTGGGTGACATTTTTATGTGCCTATGTGTTTTTAATTTATTTATAGCTTCTGCATTAAACTGGATTAATCAGATGATCACTTTAGGTTTACCCAGTGTTGTACTAGCTGTTTTAAATTAGCTGGCCACTAGTTTAGAATAGTTAGTACAGCGGTAATGCTTGCAAAAAATCAGGTTTGAATTTTTGGGGCGTTACACCGACTGTGGCCGTCGTGCTCTAGTACCAGGTAAAAGGCTGTCATCACCATAGCGACCTTCAGTGTGTCCTCGGGTGATTGCCGGAAAGCCCCATTCATATAAGCATCTCGGATCTTGTCCATAGATCCGCTCCCAAGGATCCCAACGTTTCTAGCATAAACGCCTCCAGCTGGGGGCTCCTCATCAGCATACAGCTGGAAGTCAGAAGGTCCATAACAGAGCCCCGTCACGAGCGCGTGCTCCTCCCGTCCAAACCGAATAAAATGGCCGCACACGTGAAACCATACGGCATCGTCCTCGCCCCACGGCTCGTCCGTCCCGTAGTGGCGGAATGCCACCTCGTAGGACAACAATGCCGCCATGGCCTGTGCAGATAAGGTACTCTCCGACCATCTGGGCCGCCTGTCGCCCTCAGCGCCTCTGAATATATAACCGAGGCATGAATCCCTCAGCTCTGCAATCATACCGGGTGCATCCTGCTCTAATCGCGCCAAAATGTATCCGATAGTTTTATTGTATCGTAGGTAAAAGTTCAGCTTCGGGCTCTTGCCCTGGGCTGATGGTCTTCTATAGTAGAAGTCCCCCTGCGATTCACACACAAATGTGTTCTAGTCATACTATTGGATTATATACGGTGAAATAATAAATAACAATATTTTAGTATATTTATGAAGATAATATTTTTATTAAATTCTAAAATTAATAAACTCTCGCTCAATTAATTTATTTGAAATGATAAATGCTATTATTTTAGTAGATTTATGAAATTAATATTTTTATAAATATATAAATATATATTATAATTATAATTAATAGTTAATATATAATTCACTTGGATAATTAATAATTAAGTAGATTTTTCACATACGCTCCGCGCACGGGTATTATCTTTTTTTAAGTGACATAATTCAAAAATTATTGTTTTCATAATATATATACCAAAGTATAATTCAATTTTATATGCAAATAAAATATGAATAGAAAAATTAAACTATGATTATTATCCCTACTAGTACACTACCAAACACTGTATTATATTATTTAAATGCAGGTGTTAAGTATTATGTTGTTTTATATTACTACTGTATTAAATTAATGATATACAGTGTTTGGTAGTGTACTGTATTATAATTATACAATATTTTTGTATTGATATTGTATGATTTTAATTTATTACATTTCTATTAACTTAATTTCTATTAAAAATAATTTCTTAAATTTAATATTTTAAATATAATAAATATATAAATAATATATGTCGATGTAGTATTGTGTGATTTATTATGTGATCTATTAAAATGTCGATGTAGTATTGTGTGATTTATTATTTTAAATATACTAAATATTTTAATATTATAATAATTAATATATAAAAAACTAAAAAAATAAGTATATTTTAATATTATAATATTTATTATTATAATGCTATAATATTTATAATAAATTATTTTATCTATTATAATATTCATGACAAAATAAATATTAAATAAAATTATAAACAACAAAACAAACCCCTTATTAAAATAAACCCAACTGTCCACCATGTATTAAGTTATACACACAATCCCTCATTAAAATAATATGAAAATAATATTTTTATAAATATATTATAATTATAATTAATAATTAATATATAATTATCTTAGATAATTAATAATTAATTAATAATAAATAGTTTTATTATAATTATCTCCCTCCCAGTATACTATTATTTTCCCATTATAATTAAATTATTATAATTTCTGTTCCAGTTATTATTTTTTCTTCGTTATTATTATTATATTATTATTATTATCGTTTTATTATATTATTATTATTATGAAAATAATATTTTTAATAAAATCAAATTTGTAATATATTTTTTTAAGTGCCATAATATCTTAATGTCCATCAAGTATTTTTCAGAATTCATATAATAAAGTATAATTCAACGACAACTGGAAAAATAACTCGTCCAGCAACCAATTCTATAATTAAAATCCTAGAACTTCAACAATGTACCATATACGATTTAACATGAACACTACTACAAATTCAACAGCTTGCAATTAAAAAATCGAAAAATTCAATCAAATGAGCGACCTAAGACAGACATCAACATAATTTCAAAATTCAACAATCTCGCATAAAAAATCCAACAAGCACCACTATATAAATCATGCAAACCAATAATCATTAAATTATTCAATTCATAAATTCCACAAATCGGAAATAATTCAACAACGTAAACTCGAAAATCCAACAAAAACTTCAACAACACAAACTTCACAGACATTTAAAAATTCATGCGAGTAATCAACCAATACGTAATTTCCATAAACTGAAATAATTCTAACAAAATTCATAGTTTGAATAACCGTAAAATTAGAAAAATGGAAGAATTACCCGGACTGGGTCATGGCCGGCCGGGGGCGGAACTTCCGGCGGCGGAGGCGACGGCGCTGGCGGAATGCTCATCTCCGGCAACCCTTCGAACAACGAATCATAAGTCACCATCTCCATTCCCGCGATTCCGGATTCCACATTCGCATCCTCCATTTCCAAAACTCCAAAATTCAAATTTTGCCGAACAAGGGAGACAAGAAGACACCGGCGAAATGGTGGGAAGAGGAAAGAGACGTCGGCGCCGGAAAATGAAATGCTTGGCCCGGGTATTTAGCCCTTGGCCCGGAACGACGCTGCAATCGACGGAGGAAGAGTGGGAAGAAGAAACGGGAACAGGGAAAGGGAAAGTGGAGAAGGGGGGGATCCGTACAGCCCTTATCTGCCCGCTTGGCCCGGAATATCTTCGCTTGGCCCGGGCTCAAACCCCTTGGCCAGTGTACATTAGTGTCCGGGCCAAGCGTTTCCCGCGCTTCGGCATAGGACGCTTCGCTTGGCCCGGGCTTAAACCCCTTGGCCAGGGTATATTTGTGTCCGGGCCAAGCTATTCCCGCGCTTCCTGATAGGACGCAACGCTTGGCCAGGGCTTAAACCCCTTGGCCAGGGTTTATTCCGGGTAGGACGCAACGCTTGGCGTTCCCGAACATAATTAATACTCCCATTACTATTAATAAATCATTATTAATTTAATAATAATTATAATTAATTGTTAATAATTATTAATTATATTTAATTATTAATAATTAATAATAGATTAATAATTATAATTAATAATTATAATATATTTTAATTAATATATAATAATTAATATATAATAACTATAATTATAAATAAATAATTAATAATAAATAATTTTTATTATTAATTTTGGAGTTAATAATTATAATTAATAATTTTTCTTATTAACAATTATAATTAATAATTATAATTATAATTAATAATTTTTATTATAATTATTTTTAATAATTATTATTATTATTAATAATTTTTACTATAATAATTAATAATTATTATTTACTCCCATTATTATTAATAAATCATTATTAATTAATAATAATTATAATTAATTGTTAATAATTATTAATTATATTTAATTATTAATAATTAATAATAGATTAATAATTATAATTAATAATTATAATATATTTTAATTAATATATAATAGCTATAATTATAAATAATTAATTAATAATAAATAATTTTTATTATTAATTTTGGAGTTAATAATTATAATTAATAATTTTTCTTATTAATAATTATAATTAATAATTACAATTATATTTAATAATTTTTATTATAAATATTTTTAATAATTTTTATTATTATTAATAATTTTTACTATAATAATTAATAATTATTATTATTGTTATATTATTATTATGCGCACTTATCCTTATACAAATAATATTATATAAATTATTATAAGTATTACACTTACTACTATATAAATTATTATAAGTATCACACTTACAATTAATATTAATAATATTTGTATTATTATAAATGTAACTGTAATGAAACTACAATTACTAATATTACTTGTATAATTAATGTTCCCCCCTACAGGGTTACGAAAGTAATTATACTGGCGAGGAATGAAAGGAATCGGCAATTATCATATCTCTGCTCCACCACCAATCCCAGCAAGTTGCGCGACGTCGGGAGCATTTTGGCATCGGTCGGCCCTTGCGAAGATTGAAAGGGGGGATATTAAGAAATATTACCCCCAAAAAAGGAATCACTCAGCTCTAATTCGGCAAATATCACTGTAACACCCCGATTTAATTAACTCATAATTAATTTAATTTAGTTATGGTTAATTAACAAAAGACTTGGTATGTGGATTATTTTGTAGGGAATGAAGATTTAAGTGGGGGAATAAGTGAGTTCAACTCACTAGATAATAAGAGTCAAGTGCTCAAATGGGTGCAATGTGGTCAAGACAAGTGGTGTAACCCTTTTAACCCACATTCCGACCCGACCCGAGACCCATGACCCGACCCGGATCCATTTTTGACCCTTCAAAAATCTGATTTGGGCATTGGGAAACCCATTTCTTCATCCTCATCTTTCCATTCCCGTCACTCCCTCTCTTTGAAGATAGGGTTCTTCAAATCGGAGGAGAAGTTGTGATTTCTAGCTCAAATCACTTGGGGTTTTGGTCAAGATAGTTGGGGTAAGTGTTTCTCTTGTATCTTCCTTGCTTTTTCTTGTGTTTGGAAGTGATTTTGGGGGCTGTTTTTGAAGTGACGAGAATTGGGTGTTTGTAGAAATTCTTGCTTTTGGTGTTGAATCGAAGCTTGGATTCTTGTTTGGAAGCTGAATAAGTGTTGAAGGAAGCTAAGGTTAGTACTTGAGACCATTTTGGTGTTGATGATTTCAGTTTTAGAGCTTCAAATGGTTCATGATGAAGAAATCATGTTCTTGGATGAATTTTGATGTTTGGAGCTTGATTTCTTGTTATGTAGCTTGGTATTGGTGTTTGGAGGAGTTGGGGAGCTGTATTGGAAGAGTTTGGACCACCTCAATACCAGGCAAGGGTAGAGATAGGTTCGATTGGGGGCCAAAATCGTCGGAATGGCCGGAAAACGCCATATGACAGCACACTGCAGATCCGGCGCGCCGTTGGCGCGCCGCGCGTGGAGTGCGCGCGACGTCTCTGTCGAGACGCCGCCGCCGCGCGGTGTCCGCGCGCTGCGCGCGGGCAGCGCGCGGCACCCCTGATGCCCCTGTTTATTATTTTTTTTTTTGTGTGTTTCTCCATTTTGTCTAATCCTTGCTCCTTGGTCATTCTCATGTCTCTAACATGATCCTAGCAAGATTGAACTATCATTATGCTCACAATCTTTGAACCTAGTTGCGATTAGCAGTGATCTACTATGCATTAGTTGAGATCGAGTTTTGTTTCGCTTCTATGTTGATGTGAGAGTTGGTGCCGATACGTGGGACTTGGCACACCCGTGATTACACTTAACTCGTGATGAGTTGTTTATTTTGTCATGACACGTAAAATTACGTATTGACATGTGTGGAATTGAATCTGAATATATGTTGATGCCGATATGTGGGACTTGGCATACCCCGGATTATACTTAACTCGAGACGAGTTGTTTATTATGTCCTGATGCGTTGGTTTGCGTATGGACATGGGATTGAATTGAATCTTGATATCTGTGATGATATCTGAATATCTGTGATGATATGTGGAAATCTGTGATGAATCTTGATATATGTGATGATATCTGAATATCTGTGATGATATGTGGAAATCTGTGATGAATCTTGATATCTGTGATGATATCTGAATATCTGTGATGATATGTGAATATCTGTGATGATATGTGATATCTGTGATGATATCTGAATATCTGTGATGATATGTTGGTGAATCAAATAATGCTATGCGGATAAGATACGCTATGCTTACAAGTCGGTATCCGATTGGGCATAGTAGTATCTTTCCCGGGGCATTGAATAATGCTACGCGGGTAGGATACCCTATGCTTACGAATCGGTATCCGATTGGGCATAATGGTATCTTTCCCGGGGCATTGAGACTGAAAAGGATTTATATCCTAGTCTGTATTTGGCTAGAAAGGGCTCATGACCCTTAGCCTGACCCGCTTGCCGTAAGCCACGATCTCAGCTGTTAGTGTCCGCGGCGGGGGCACTGTGGGTATGTCTCTCGACCATTAAGGGGAGTGGACCCTTATATGGGAGGGAATACCGACCATGGTACCTAGGTGCGCGCTAGACATGCTTATGTGTTGCATTTAGGGTAGATAGACATTTTAGGTCATAACATTTCATCTCATCATCCATCATTCATCTTATTTGCAGTGGTTGAAGCACCGGTATGGGACGGTGTGATGTTTACTTATTTGCACTGTTTAATTTTTATGTTATGCCTAACAAATGTTTAAAAACGGAATATATCTCCACCTATATGTATAAATATACTTCTAGGGAATCAAGTTAATTCTTGTTTCCCCTTATGCCGATTCTTCTATTCTTGCTCAGTACCTTGTACTGACCCTTGCTATGTTTTCATGTATAGATATTCCCGGGGAGGACGCAGAGCCTGAGCACGATGTGGGGTTTGGGGATGAGTGATCTACCTAGAGATGCATTAGCATGTTGTGGACTTATGTGCTTGTCTTGAATATTATACTATGTACTGTCTTGTGTTTACTGGATATCTCTGACAGGTTTGAGATGTGACTGATATGTCGACTGTTATGTCGCATGAATAAGGCTTGTAAGCCGGACGTCTGTTATGACGTGAGGTTTCCTTTTCTGGATTTGTATTATGATTCATTGGCTTCCTGTTTACTTGGCTACGTGTTATTGATCTTAAATTGATTGGCCAACAGTTTAAGAGAGGTAACACGGCAGTGACGTCACAGAAATTTGGTTTTAAATTTTTGGGGCGTTACAGGTTGGTATCAGAGCCATGTCTGCTCGTATGTGCTTAGAATTCTAACACAAGCATGTGGTGAGATGTGTGGGGGAAAGCATATAGTGTAGGAATTGCATCTGGTTCTGCTTATATTCTTGTTAATTGCATTGTTTCTGGTTATCTGCGTCCCCTATAGGGTGGATTGTGGTTTGTGAATCAAACCAGGATCAATCCTTGGGGATATTCCGGGAATTCTATACTTAATAATGGCTGTTCGGTAAAGAATTATTCTTATTTTCAGAGTGTTACTGAATATCTAGTTACGTTATGAATATAGGATGCCGCCGCGCAGGGGTGGAGAGCCCGGGAGGAGGGGAAGGCCTCGTAGGAATCAGGGGCCAGTTATTGGGGGTCGTGGACAGTACCATGAGGATGGTGGATTTGGCTATGATCATGGGGGAAATGTTCCAATTGAGGAACCGGTAGAGGTGGAGGATGACCTGAACTATGAGGACGAACCAGTGCCACCACCACCACCGCCACCTGTGCAGATGCCCATTGACCCTCAGTTTATGCAAAATATGTTTAACGCTATGCATGGGATGTATCAGGGGCAGGCGAATCAACCTGCGCAACCACCACCCAGACCCGTGGATTACGTGCATCTAGCAAGGCATTATCAACCGCCGGTCTTTAGTGGAGGAGTAGACCCGGTTGCTCTGACTGATTGGATTTATCATATGGAGGAGATCTTCGAGAATATAGACTGCCCAGAGGATTGGAAGGTCAGAGTGGGATGGCAGTATCTTACTGGACCAGCTCTCCATTGGTGGAGGTCGTGTAAGAATGAGTTTATGGCGAGACCCAACTTTTCATGGGAAGTTTTCTGTCATGCCTTGAGATCCCACTTTTTCACTACACAGATGATGAATGTTAAAAAGAGGGAATTTCTCAACCTAGAGCAAGCAGGAAATATGACAGTGTCTGAGTATTATGGTCGTTTTGTGGAACTCATGTCATACGTACCAATGCTAGTTGCTGATGAGGAAGATAAGGTTTCGAGGTTTGTGGATGGATTGAAGGCTGAGATCCGGACTGGGTTTAGCAACCAACACGCCTGCTTAGCTTCAGCATATGATCAGGCTTTATTCATTGAGAGAGCTCGCACTGATGTGCAGCGCGTGTGGGCCGCTCGTCGCAGAGATTCGGGGGGGCCGAGTAGACCCCAGCATAGGCAGATGAGGCTGAGAAGCGGTGGAAGGACCTCTAGACCTCAGACTTATGCACAGCCACCGTACAGGAGCGGACTCCACTGCTGGAATTGCGGACAGCCAGGACATTTGAGGCCACAGTGCCCACAGTTGGTAGGTCAAGTAGGAGGATCTACTTCAGGTGCGTCTGGTGGGAATGCGTCGCGTGGACGAGGTGCAGACAGAGGTCGTGGACCACAGAGGGGCCGTGGGGGCCGCCTCAACGTGATTGAGCGGGCTGAGCTAGATGGGCGAGACGATGTCATGACTGGTAAGTTGTTTATTGTTCAACTTCAATCTTGATCGACTTAACCATCTGTAACAAATACCCAAGTAGTGCCTTATGTTATTAAATGCGTAGGTACTATACTTGTTGATAATGTGCCTGCTTATGCCTTATATGATTCGGGTGCATCATGCTCGTTTATATCATCGGAATTCGTAACCAATAATGATATGGGACCACTGGAGGCTTATCAACTCCCTGTTACGCTACCTTCGGGAGACCTCATGCGAAGCCAGTGGATTAAACCCGATGCACAGATAATCATCAAAGAGCGAGAGTTCAGAGCGAATCTAGTGGTGCTAGATCTGGCCGATTTTGACGTGATTTTGGGAATGGATTGGCTATCTAAGTACCGAGCCATATTAGACTGCGGGATACCAAGGATTTCCTTCACCGATGAAGAAGGTGAGCAAGTGATTTATTACCCTCCTAACATTCGAGTGGTATCTTCTGTCACTTTTGCAGCTTTAATTAGAAAAGGGTATCCAGTATACTTTTGTTCTGTGCGTGAGATGACGCCAGCACCCTCGAGTTCGACAATTACTCAGATTCCTATTGTCTCGGAGTTTCCAGATGTGTTCCCTGATGAGATACCCGGATTTCCGCCTGTCCGGGGGATAGACTTTGTCATTGACTTGGTACCGGGAGCGGCACCAGTTGCCAAGGCCCCTTACCGAATGGCTCCTGCCGAGTTGAGGGAGTTGAAGGAACAGCTTAAGGATCTACTTGATAAATGATACATTCAACCTAGCAGTTCACCTTGGGGAGCACCGGTAATCTTTGTCAAAAAGAAGGACGGAAGCTTACGGATGTGTATTGATTATCGGGGGCTCAATCAGATCACAGTCAAGAACCGTTACCCACTGCCGAGGATTGATGACCTATTTGACCAGCTGAAGGGTGCATCCACATTCTCTAAGATCGACTTGAGATCAGGATACCATCAGATTCGAGTGGCAGAGGGAGATCGTGAAAAGACAGCTTTCCGAACGCGGTATGGTCATTTCGAGTTCACAGTGATGCCGTTTGGGCTAACTAATGCCCCAGCAGTTTTTATGGACTTGATGCATCGCGTCTTTCGACCTTGGTTAGACGTTTGTGTGGTTGTCTTTATTGATGACATTTTGGTATACTCTTCCAGTGTAAAGACACACAAAGAACATCTCAGGACAGTGTTGCAGGTGCTTAGGGAGCACAAGTTATATGCCAAACTTTCGAAGTGTGAGTTTTGGTTGGATAAGGTGGCTTTCCTTGGGCATATTGTGTCAGGCGAAGGAATTTCAGTAGACCCTGCGAAGGTCGAAGCAGTGTTGGAGTGGAATCCTCCAACTAATGTCAGTGAGGTGCGTAGTTTCCTTGGATTGGTGGGATACTACAGGAGGTTCATTGAAGGGTTCGCTAGCATTGCTCGACCCTTGACTCAGTTATTGAGAAAGGATGTATTATTTCATTGGAGTGAGGACTGTCAGCGAGCTTTTGATCTATTGAAGAAGAAGGTGACAGAGGCTCCGGTCCTAGTGTTACCTGATGAATCGGGGGAATATGAGGTATACACAGATGCATCTTATCGAGGACTTGGGTGTGTGCTTATGCAGTATGGCAAGGTGATTGCATATGCCTCTAGGCAATTAAAGCCTCACGAGCTGAATTACCCGACTCACGACCTGGAGATGGCAGCGGTCGTACATGCATTAAAAATTTGGAGGCATTATCTTTACGGCGCCAAGTGTCAAATCTATTCGGATCATAAGAACCTTAAGTGTCTCTACACTGCAGACAAGATGAGCGGTAGGCAAAGAAGGTGGTTAGAGTTTTTGCAGGACTACGACACGAGTATTCAGTACATAGAAGGGAAAGCCAACCGGGTGGCTGATGCACTAAGTAGGAAGGGACATGTACTGAACTCAATTACTCTCCCTTGGAAGTTGAGGCAAGAGTTAGACAAGGAAGGTGTTGTGGTTGTTCCTTACGACACGATAGCGAGGCTGAATGCTATGACGGTGATGCCATCATTACTCGAGGAACTCAGACTAAGTCAAGCTGTAAGTCAAGAGATGATGCATTTGAAAGCTCGGATTCGTAAGGGTAAAGCGGAAGGCTTTGTGATTGATAGCAAGGATATGATCAAGTTTGGGGACCGTTGGTGTGTGCCTCCGAAAGATCAGGCGTTGAAAGGAAAAATTTTGGAGGAAGCACATTGCACACCTTACTCCGTACATCCGGGAGCAGTAAAGATGTACAAGGATTTGAGGCAAAACTATTGGTGGAAAGGCATGAAGAAGGAAGTGGCAGAATTTGTGTCTAGGTGTTCCACTTGCCAGAAGGTGAAAGCCGAGCACATGAGACCTTCAGGCTTATTACAACCTTTGGATGTTCCCACTTGGAAATGGGAGTCCATTGCTATGGACTTTGTCACCGGGCTACCCAGGACACGGAGCAGTTTTGATACTATTTGGGTAGTTGTGGACCGACTAACCAAGAGTGCTGTGTTTATACCAATGAGATTGAACTGGAGCATGCAACAGTTGACTGGCGCTTACATCCAACATGTGGTTAGACGTTTTGGTATTCCTCGAGAAATCATTTCCGACAGAGATTCCAGATTCCTGTCAAGGTTCTGGAAGGAATTGCAGACAGTCTTTGGGACGCAGATCAGTATGAGTACTGCGTGGCACCCTCAGACTGATGGACAGACCGAAAGGACCATTAGAATCTTGGAGGATATGTTGAGGGCGTGTGTGATGGATTTTCAAGGATCGTGGGAGGAACATCTACATTTGGTGGAGTTCTCCTACAACAATAGCTATCACGCGAGTATTCGTATGGCGCCTTTCGAGGCCTTATACGGAAGAAAGTGCAGGACGCCTTTGTGTTGGAGTGATCCTTCAGAGCGAGTGGTGATGGGTCCTGAACTCATTGAACAGACCACGGAAGTGGTACGAGTGATCAGAGACAGAATGAAAGAAGCTCAGGATCATCAGAAGAGTTATGCTAAATTGTCCAGGAGAGACATTGAATTCGAGATTGGAGATTGGGTACTCTTGAGAGTGTCACCCATGAGGGGCGTGAGACGATTTGGGAAGAAGGGGAAACTGAGTCCCAGATTTATAGGCCCCTATGAGATCACTAAAAAGATTGGGAAGGTCGCTTACCGGTTAGAATTGCCAACTGAGGTGGGAAATGTGCACAACGTTTTCCACGTCTCTCAGTTGAGGAAGTTTATCTCGGATCCTAACAAAATTTTACAACCGGAGGAGGTGGAGTTGGATGACAGCCTAGAATACGAAGAATACCCCGTGGCGATTCTGGACACTAAAGAAAAGATACTTCGCAATAAGGTGATCAAAATGGTGAAAGTACTTTGGTCGAGACATGGCGTAGAGGATGCCACTTGGGAGACAGAGGAAAGCATGGCGAGGCGTTATCCCGAATTGGACTTAACTCCAATTCAGTGAGGTAATGACCCTAATCCATACTTTTTCATTCGAGGACGAATGATCCTAAGGGGGAGAGATTGTAACACCCCGATTTAATTAACTCATAATTAATTTAATTTAGTTATGGTTAATTAACAAAAGACTTGGTATGTGGATTATTTTGTAGGGAATGAAGATTTAAGTGGGGGAATAAGTGAGTTCAACTCACTAGATAATAAGAGTCAAGTGCTCAAATGGGTGCAATGTGGTCAAGACAAGTGGTGTAACCCTTTTAACCCACATTCCGACCCGACCCGAGACCCATGACCCGACCCGGATCCATTTTTGACCCTTCAAAAATCTGATTTGGGCATTGGGAAACCCATTTCTTCATCCTCATCTTTCCATTCGCGTCACTCCCTCTCGGTGAAGATAGGGTTCTTCAAATCGGAGGAGAAGTTGTGATTTCTAGCTCAAATCACTTGGGGTTTTGGTCAAGATAGTTGGGGTAAGTGTTTCTCTTGTATCTTCCTTGCTTTTTCTTGTGTTTGGAAGTGATTTTGGGGGCTGTTTTTGAAGTGACGAGAATTGGGTGTTTGTAGAAATTCTTGCTTTTGGTGTTGAATCGAAGCTTGGATTCTTGTTTGGAAGCTGAATAAGTGTTGAAGGAAGCTAAGGTTAGTACTTGAGACCATTTTGGTGTTGATGATTTCAGTTTTAGAGCTTCAAATGGTTCATGATGAAGAAATCATGTTCTTGGATGAATTTTGATGTTTGGAGCTTGATTTCTTGTTATGTAGCTTGGTATTGGTGTTTGGAGGAGTTGGGGAGCTGTATTGGAAGAGTTTGGACCACCTCAATACCAGGCAAGGGTAGAGATAGGTTCGATTGGGGGCCAAAATCGTCGGAATGGCCGGAAAACGCCATATGACAGCACACTGCAGATCCGGCGCGCCGTTGGCGCGCCGCGCGTGGAGTGCGCGCGACGTCTCTGTCGAGACGCGGGCAGCGCGCGGCACCCCTGATGCCCCTGTTTATTATTTTTTTTTTGTGTGTGTTTCTCCATTTTGTCTAATCCTTGCTCCTTGGTCATTCTCATGTCTCTAACATGATCCTAGCAAGATTGAACTATCATTATGCTCACAATCTTTGAACCTAGTTGCGATTAGCAGTGATCTACTATGCATTAGTTGAGATCGAGTTTTGTTTCGCTTCTATGTTGATGTGAGAGTTGGTGCCGATACGTGGGACTTGGCACACCCGTGATTACACTTAACTCGTGATGAGTTGTTTATTTTGTCATGACACGTAAAATTACGTATTGACATGTGTGGAATTGAATCTGAATATATGTTGATGCCGATATGTGGGACTTGGCATACCCCGGATTATACTTAACTCGAGACGAGTTGTTTATTATGTCCTGATGCGTTGGTTTGCGTATGGACATGGGATTGAATTGAATCTTGATATCTGTGATGATATCTGAATATCTGTGATGATATGTGGAAATCTGTGATGAATCTTGATATATGTGATGATATCTGAATATCTGTGATGATATGTGGAAATCTGTGATGAATCTTGATATCTGTGATGATATCTGAATATCTGTGATGATATGTGAATATCTGTGATGATATGTGATATCTGTGATGATATCTGAATATCTGTGATGATATGTTGGTGAATCAAATAATGCTACGCGGGTAAGATACGCTATGCTTACAAGTCGGTATCCGATTGGGCATAGTAGTATCTTTCCCGGGGCATTGAATAATGCTACGCGGGTAGGATACCCTATGCTTACGAATCGGTATCCGATTGGGCATAATGGTATCTTTCCCGGGGCATTGAGACTGAAAAGGATTTATATCCTAGTCTGTATTTGGCTAGAAAGGGCTCATGACCCTTAGCCTGACCCGCTTGCCGTAAGCCACGATCTCAGCTGTTAGTGTCCGCGGCGGGGGCACTGTGGGTATGTCTCTCGACCATTAAGGGGAGTGGACCCTTATATGGGAGGGAATACCGACCATGGTACCTAGGTGCGCGCTAGACATGCTTATGTGTTGCATTTAGGGTAGATAGACATTTTAGGTCATAACATTTCATCTCATCATCCATCATTCATCTTATTTGCAGTGGTTGAAGCACCGGTATGGGACGGTGTGATGTTTACTTATTTGCACTGTTTAATTTTTATGTTATGCCTAACAAATGTTTAAAAACGGAATATATCTCCACCTATATGTATAAATATACTTCTAGGGAATCAAGTTAATTCTTGTTTCCCCTTATGCCGATTCTTCTATTCTTGCTCAGTACCTTGTACTGACCCTTGCTATGTTTTCATGTATAGATATTCCCGGGGAGGACGCAGAGCCTGAGCACGATGTGGGGTTTGGGGATGAGTGATCTACCTAGAGATGCATTAGCATGTTGTGGACTTATGTGCTTGTCTTGAATATTATACTATGTACTGTCTTGTGTTTACTGGATATCTCTGACAGGTTGAGATGTGACTGATATGTCGACTGTTATGTCGCATGAATAAGGCTTGTAAGCCGGACGTCTGTTATGACGTGAGGTTTCCTTTTCTGGATTTGTATTATGATTCATTGGCTTCCTGTTTACTTGGCTACGTGTTATTGATCTTAAATTGATTGGCCAACAGTTTAAGAGAGGTAACACGGCAGTGACGTCACAGAAATTTGGTTTTAAATTTTTGGGGCGTTACAATCACCGCGTACAGCTAGTGTGGTAACGGAAGCTAATACTCACAGTCAGGCAATTTTCCTACTGTATTCGACCAATCTCTCCTGCACAAGACTTGGAGGAAAGATTGCAGGCGGCAGGTAGTTTCTTAACTGCGGGTTATTATTATTATTATTATTATTATTATTATTATTATTATTATTATTATTATGCACACTTATCCTTTTAATATATACTTAATAGAACTGCAATTACTAATATTACTTGTAAAATTATTTTGTGCAGTATAGGCTTACAACAGTAATTATACTGGTGAGGAATGAGAGGACTCGGCAATTATCATATATCTGTTCCACCACACCGACGGCCAAGTTTTCAATCTCAGCGGCATTTGGCATCGGCCAATTGGTAATGACAACATTGGCCTTGGCGGCATTCGTCGGAACGACAGTTCGAACCACCTCCCCTATCATAAGGGTCAAAATGGAAGCGGGTGCACCAGGACCGTAGAACGTTCGACATGCATGAAGGCTTTCAGGGCTGTGAAGCCTATGCTGAAATGGAGAAGTGGCTCGGTGGAAAAACAGATCAATATATAGATACATATGTGGATAGGACTTCACTGAAAAGGGGAATCCCCTACATAAACCAGATCGTGAGTTGGTGCAATGATGGCAAATGAAGAAAGTGGATGAAATTGAGCAGCAACATCGACGGCAGGAAGTTACTGTAGTGGATAGCACCCAATAGCTTCGTGGATCTGACTTGTATGTTTTGAACCTAGCCTTCACATCCATCAAGTATTCAACCAATCTCTCCTGCATTTCTGATTTACTGTAGAAGACTGATCCGATCGCCAGCCTGCAGAATGGTTCCGTTACATGACGTCTTTCAATAGACAATGCGAGATGCCAGAGGAAAAGGATAGCAGCAGATTGATCGCAATATCAACTCAGTGTCGTAGTTACCTTCATAAAGATCCACCTGCATCTGGGGGCAAATCATCTGGAAACGGAATGATAAACAAAGACGAGGTTGTAGTGACAGGGGATGGTGATAGTTAATCTGATGATGAATCATAAGAGAGCCTAGTTCAATTACGTATTGTCTTTATATTATTATTATTGTTATTATTATTATAATTTTTATTATTATTATTATTATTATTATTATTATTATTATTAAATATAAAAAATAAGATTGAGAAGAGACAAAAAAAAGAACATAAAAATTTAAGAAATAAATTAAATATAAAATTAGAAAAATGAAACAAACAAAATGAGAACAATAAGAAATTTACCAAAAATAAATATGAGAAAAAAAATAAGGGAAAAAAGAGAAAAAATTAAAAAGAGAGAAAGAAAAAATGAAACAAAGCAAAAAAATAAGACAAATTGAGAAAAAAGCGAGAAAAAATAGAAAATGACCAAAAATGAGAAAGAAGAAGAAAAAATAAGAAAAAAGAGAGAAAGAAAAGGAAAAAATAAGAAAAAAGAGAGAAAGAAAGAGAAAAAATAAGAGAAAAGAGAAAGAAAAGGAAAAAATAAGAAAAAAAGAGAAAGAAAAGAAAAATGAGAAAAAATAAAAGAAAAACATGAAAAAAAGAGGAAAAAAATAAAAAATAACCAAAAATGAGAAAGAAGAAGAAAAAAGTAAGAAAAAAAAAGAGAAAGAAAAGGAAAAGATAAGAAAAAAGAGAGAAAGAAAGGGAAAAAATAAGAGAAAAGAGAGAAAAGGAAAAAAATAAGAAAAAAGGGAAAGGAAAAAAAATGAGAAAAAATAAAAAAAAAAACAAGAAAAAAAAGAGGGAAAAAAAATAGAGCAAGAAAATAAGAAAAAAATTGAAAAAATTGTGGGTAAAAAAAGAGAAATAATTTTATAAAATTACTACTATTTATAATAAAAATTATTTTATTTATAAAATCTTTATACAAAATAATAATTTTAAAGAATAAAAAAATTAAAATTATACTAATTGTAGTAATAATAATAATAATAATAATAATAATAATAATAATAATAATAATAATAATAATAATAATAATAATAATAACAGAAACAATTAATATATATTTCTGTGTATTGAATAACCCTAGCTTGGCCCGGAAAACCCTAAAACCTAGCTTGGCCCGGGCATGTTTATGCTCCGGGCCAAGTGGATATGTCCGGGCCAAGGGCATACTAATTACGTTTTATTAATTAAAGCTTTGGCCAGGGCATTACCTTTGGCCCGGTCCGGGCCAAGTGTCCGGGTCAAAGGGTTTTCAGTCTTTTCGGGTAAAAAACTAACTTGCGTAAGGCGGCGAGTATTAAAGTTTTTTGCGATTTCTGACAGGTCAACAGAGACCATTATCTGTAAGACATAAATACCATCACACAAAAAGTCAAAACCTTAATCATTAAGTTGAAAGTTGAGAACTTGACTGCTAAACTTAAACCTCATCCTCATTAAATAGTACAATGTTTTGTATTCATATCAACAACATAATTAGTTATTTGGATGGATAGTATTAAAAGCTATTGTTTCGTTAAAAATGTATCGAGATGAACTATATACATAATTACTTTTCATTTATTAAAATTATTGAAAAAGACATCTATCTAGTAAGAGTATTTATAATTAATTTTTATCTCAATTTAGTTATATATATTTTTAAAATCTTAAAACATTTTAAAATATTTATTTATAAATTTAAATTTATTATGTAATTCATCAATTTATTATTTCATTTTTATTATAAATTAATTATATTATAAAAAATAATAATTATTTTAGTTTTATTATATTTTACTTTAATTACTATTTTGTTTTATTTTATTATTTATTTATTTATTTTTATATGATACTCCCTCCGTCCCACGAATTGTGGCTCGTATTCCTCTTTGGGTTGTCCCACGAATTGTGGTCACTTTCCCTTTTTAGATAAATTTAATTAATATAAATATGATTAGAATCTTAATGGTTTCTAAATCCCATTAAAAGTAATCACTTTTACTATTCTGCACAACTCCCAATACACTTTTATTTTTCTACACAAAGTCCCTTACATTTCTTTAATTCTTCATATTTTAAAATTGGTACAAATAAAAATTATATAAAATATACTCCCTCCGTTTAGAAAAGATAGCTACATTGGTAAAATTGACACTATTCACCTAAACACTTTGATTTGAAGTTTTATCATAGATATACAAGTTAAAATATAGCCAAGTGAGATCTTGTTAGATTCGTCTGATCTTGTAGTTTTTAAATACCGAAGTTTTAGAATTTTTACTTCTACCGAATTTGAGTTATTAATGGTTTAAATTGTGCATTGGACTGCGTGCTGGGTTGGTCAGTAGCTATCTTTAAAAAACGGAGGAGTATATTCTAAATCTAGACGTCTAGACGATTCTAACAAGACCACACTTGAATATTTTTCTCTAGTTAAATCATTACAATAGTATTTTGTCAAAGTTAAACAATAAAGAAAGTCAAAATTCATTAAAATTTTAAACACAAATACCCACATCACTTTAACCATTAAACCTCACCACACCCCACCACATAAATTACCGTGCCCAAAAGAAACGAGCCACAATTCGCGGGACGGAGGGAGTATATTGCTGCATTTTACCATTCAAAATAAATTTTCATTGTTCCATAAACAACTCCTATCATTTTCCTAAAAAAAAAAAATCAAACTTTAACTTTTACCACTTATTTTTATTTTGACAAAAGTCAAAACAAGCGGTAACCGTTCCTAAAAATTATTAGAAGTAAGTAAATAAAATTACTTGACAAGTATTATAAGTATTAATTATATAGATGGAAGTGAAAACTAATCTTCCCTTTGTGAAGAATTTTCGGCATTTTTTAAGATTTTTTAATATATATTATGGGGCTCTAGTCATTTAAGCAAGGTCTCGGGTTCGACCCTTGTGTAAGCAAAAAAACTGCTTTGGTAAAGACGCCCTTAATTGCTCTTGCAGATGCTCGAGTGATTAGTATTGGGTCCAATATGACCTGGGAATACCCTGGTATTCACATTTAAAAAAAAAGGGAATATATAGATTGAGAAGAAAAAAGATTCCATCTCATTTAACATTTATTACATATTAAATCATTCTATTATTGCATGAAATTCTATATACTAGTCCTTAAATTAAACAGGTGATTTTATCCTTTGGATAAATATACATTTTATTTTTGGTAGGAATGGAGCGTTAATTATATAAAATAAAATAAGTAAAAATTCTAAAAATAATAGTAAAACAGTTTCGTGCAAAAGAATACTCCTTGAGAAGGATAGGAAGGCGGGCGAAAGTGCAGCGTGTGATGGTGGTTTTTGGAGCGTGAAACCAAATCAATGCGTGTAGGCTTATTTATCTATCGCCTCTTTTGGGAGTCTAAAGGCTGCTGAGCATTAGCAAGATTTTTCTTCTCTAAAGTGTTTCTTGGTACAACAGTTTTACAATCGAATCAATTTCAAATTGGAATCTCTGCAAATAATAAGGGGGGAAAGATTTTTTGGGTTCTTGCGATTTTGCAGCTGCTACTTGCAGTTACCATTCTCTCTGAGCAGTAAAAAGTTTGCGCACAAGAATTTTCTATCTGCACAGCACAACCCCGAACGGTACAGTAGACATTAGGGCCCCATTTTCAGGAAAACCCAGAATTGAAAATCATTTCTTAATTATCCACTAATGTTTCCTCTCATTTTCCTCTCCCAAAGCCATCCTTCTCAGCTATAAACTACGCCCGCGCCATGCTGAATTCCTCTGCTGTTCTGGGTTAATCTCGGTGGGTGAGTATGTTTTGCAAGGTTTTTGCTTTTTGTTTTACTGAAATTGTTGTTTTTGGAATTGTGATTTTCGGAATTATTCTTGTGGGAATTGGGATTAGGTTTTTGCTGCAAGGAAAAGGGGATGGATTTTTGCGGGGTAAATTTTGAGGGTATTGTGGTAATTAATTTGGTTTTTTTTTTGTTGAATTCAGGGGAGAAATCGAACGAGAATTGAACTGGAACAGCGATTATGGATTTGTCCGGTATGGCAATGGATGACGCCGTGGAAGAGATAATGAGAATTCACAGATCGCTCCCGGACCGGCCCGGAATCGACGAAGTAGTGGCGGCGAGGAGTTTAATCCAGAATGTGGAGAGGGAAGATCAAGTGAGACTTGAGGGAATCGCGAAGCAAACAAGAAGCAAAGACTTGCCTGAAGAAATGTTCAGAATCTTGCAAGAGATGCAACGGAATATGGTTCATTTCCAGAGCAAGGAGCAGCGGAGGGAGGCTGAGAAGCTGCTGGATCTCGAAGGCATCCACTTGGTGTTCGACGATTTGATTCAGAGAGCTTCCGAATGCATAAAGTCCTATTCCGGCTCCCCTCAGACTTCACGCCCGGTGAAATCGAGCAGCCCCTCATTAGAAACCTTGGATTCCGGCTCTGCCTCGTTCTCCGCCAGTAGTTTGAGTTCCGCTGTACCTCCGACTGCCAAATCACAACTTTCCGTGGCTTCTGGTTTCTACAATGAAGACAGTGTGAAGGTTTCAAAGAGCTTAACAGCAAAGGATGACTCGTATTTGAAAACCAAGCCTGCGTTTCATGTAGATGGAGTCGGTTTCGGTGTTCGACCCAGGGACGTCTTTGCTGCGCCACAGATTGTGGATCCCACGCTTAAACCACCCGCTGCTGCTTCTGGTGAGTATGGCTTCATTTTCTGGATTATTTGTTCCCAATTCGACTGTGCTTGTGTAATGTAAAGATGACGTTGGGGTAGTCATGTTTCAACCAATTGGCTCCATTTGTTTGTTGCAGATGAGGATGATAAGAAATTCAGTCTGATCAAATTGGCTAGTTTCATTGAAGTGTCTGCCAAGAAAGGAACTCGGGAGATTCTTCTCTCGGGTAAATTGTCTGATCAAATTGAATGGCTTCCGGATTCAATAGGGAAGCTCTCGCAATTGATAACGCTGGATTTGTCTGAAAACAAGATTGCGGTGTTACCGGACACCATAGGTGGGCTGTTGTCACTACAAAATTTGGATTTGCACGCGAATAAAATTCAGGAATTGCCGGAATCGGTTGGGAATTTGCTCAACTTGCTCAATCTCAATCTAAGAGGAAATCAGTTAACAACGTTGCCTGCTACCTTCGGCAGACTAGTCCGTCTCCAGACTCTTGATTTGAGTTCTAATGGGCTTAAAGTTCTTCCAGAGTCGATTGGATTGCTTGAGAATCTCCAGATATTGAATGTCGAAACTAATGATTTGGAGGAAATTCCTCATACTATTGGCCGTTGTACATCACTGAAGGAGCTTCACGCAGACTACAACCGTCTGAAAGCTCTCCCCGAAGCAGTAGGACGGATTCAATCCTTGGAGATTCTAACAGTGCGTTACAACAACATTAAGCAACTGCCCACCACGATGGCATCATTGTCAAGCTTAAAGCACCTTGATGTTAGCTTTAATGAGATCGAATCCGTCCCTGAGAGCTTATGTTTTGTGACAACACTTGTAAAGTTGGACATAAGCAATAATTTTGCCGATCTGCAATCGCTGCCAAGGTCCATTGGAAACCTTGAGCTGCTGGAGGAGTTGCTCTGTCATAATAACCAGATACGCGTCCTTCCAGACTCTTTCAGATTGCTAAATCGCTTATCGGTGTTGAAGCTCGAGGGGAATCCTCTGGTAATGCCACCGAGGGATGTAATTGAGAAAGGAGCTCAGGTATATCTTAATTTGCTATCATTTCATGTTGTCGAATTTTTCGTCGCAGCCCCTTTAACATATTTTCAAACTAACAAACATCTTTGCGGGCTCAGGCTGTTGTCCGTTACATGGCTGATCTTAGCGCACCAAAAGACACAAAGCCACAGCCAGCAAAGAAGAAAAAACCTTGGGCAAACTTATGGTTCTTGTCCAGTTCTAACAAGCGCAAGCGCAACGCACTGGCATCCGCAACAGCCTAAATTCACAGCATATTGGAAATCACACTTAATATCTTCTGGTGAATAATTTTTCTCCCTTTATATCCTCTCTGGTCATTGTTTACTCATTCCTTAATAATGTTACTATTCCAATAGGTAGTATACTGTTTACCAATTGCCTTCATAGTTGGCAGTTATTTTGACAATAAAAAAAAGGTTTTAACTTGGAGGGTAGGGTAAAAGACTAACATCATCACATGCCTTTTTTGTTTTCATTATACAGAAACTGGGCAAAAAGTTGGAGGCTGAGAACACAGTGTGCTTGTTTGCCCAATTGAGAGAATCTTGACAGTGGTGGAACTATCTTATTCCAGATATGGCTCTGATCCTTCTTGCTTTTTAACATATTGTAGATTCATCACATTTTTTTTCTTTTTGTAATTTTGCTTTTGATCCTAGCCTTGTGCTGCTGTTGTTGTCTTCTTATAATCTGAAACTCAATGAACAGGCTAAAATGAGCAAAACGACATACTGTTACAGACTTACAGTTGTGTTACTTTTACCATGGACCCGATATTCTTGATTAGTTTTCCCATATTAATAAATAAACTACTCCACACATCATTTGACCTGTCTTCTCATGGATTTCTGATTATCATTATTATTACTCCTATTATATAGTCTGTATCCATTCTATCCTTAGTTCTGATTCAGGGTTGGTTGGGTGGATCTTTACAGAAGTCCTGAGCTGTGCTCTTGTCCTTGGGGGGTCCTTCTTATCATATACTCCTACAGTCCTACTACTCTATTTCGACCCATAACTTTGAACATACTAGGTAGGGTCTTGAGGTCCTGCAAATGAATGTTCTGGATCCATCTGGCCTTGAGGGTCCAGTCGGGTTGTGCTTGAGTATATTTGTAGGTAGATTCTTGACTGTATGGATGGGACAACCCATCTGATGAATAATGCACCATGTCCAGGCATTCAATATTCTTGTAAATTGAATTATACTCGTCGATGCTTCTCGTGTGTTGTCTGAAATGTTCCCATATGAATGAATAAGCCATTTGCACGAAACTTTGAATGCCCTGAAGCTTGTCAAGTATTTGATGGTTTCAACGGGTGAAGATTTTGGTTTCACGATAATTTTATCCCGGTTATCTGGGTCGATTCTTGTGTATGTGTACGTATATGAGAGAACCTAGGTTGATGCAAATACAGTATATGAGAAATTTTATTGGTGCATCTCTCTATTAATGCATACACGGATTTCTGTTGAATATATTGGTTGAGGCAATTCTTTCCCAAGGGATTGATTTCAAAGATGCGGACTTTACCCAGAGACTGAGCCAAGAGATGTTGACTCAAATAAGTTTTAGAGCCATTTCAAGTGATCTCAACCTCTTTAGCCCATTATAAGTGAAGTATTTCTTCAGGCAGAGAGAGATGGGGTGGTGTTTTTCTGTCGCTCCAAAAGTGACAATATGATGTGAATCAGAATCAGCACACATATAATAGGTGCCTTTTGGAATTCAAATAAGCTCCCTATATGGAGCAAATTGGAGTACACTTTTTAAGACTTGTTTGTTAAGGCCTTGCGCATTAGGGTTGTCAACTGTGTCAGGTTCCTAGTTACTTAAAAGAAAATTTGATCCTAGTTGAGTTAGGAAACTAATCCATTGAATGACCAATTCAGAATGATTAAGGCACTCTTCTTTTTACCTTATTTAATACTATGTTCTTATCTGAATTTTATAAGGTCGGGTCTGATCTTAAATAATACTAGTATTTTTTTCTACTTAAAATTATTGTTGTTGTTATTATTATTATTATTATTATTATTATTATTATTATTATAATTCATTTTAATTTATTAAATTAATTAACTATAAGCATATATATATTCAACATTTCAGCATTTTGTGTTTTTATAATTTTAAAATAAATATCATGTTATCATAACTAATAAGTTATATATTGTTTACCTATCATTGATAGGCGGACAAGTGAGCTTTCCAGTATGATTTATAAAATATTTTATTGATCCGCATATATTAATATAAAAATATATACAAATATTGAAAGTATTTATATTAGTAACATATATTAAGAACGTGATTAGTATATTTAAATAATATATAAAATTGCTATTTTTTCTTTTTGCTTTTTAAATTTTTTTTTATATGTGATTATATAATTTTATTATAATGATCTGATTTTAATAAAAATAAGTAATAAATCTTGGAAATAATTTGTAGAGAACGGGCCTATATATTGAAAGCTTGTTGGAATCTTGACTCAAATGACGAGCGATAGAATCATGTTGCAATTTTCGGGAAGTGTTTCTATTTTTTTATTATCTTTTAAAAGAAATGATAACCAATGTAACCTATTTGTGAGTTGTGACATACATGCACACACACACAGATACTTATGTATTCTGCTTTTATATGAATTTATAATCCAAACACAAAAGACTAATAAAAAATAATAATAACTACTATAAAAGTAAAAAACCAGAAAGAGTTCCTTCATCCTCCTTTAAGTAAGTCAAGTAAATGTTAATCACAAGTGACAACATTCCCCTTGGGGAGGGGAGTGAGTGACAATGGAGGCTCACAAGTTACACGAAGGAGTTCCTTCCCCTTTCAGTAAAACAATAAGTCATGGCTTATAGACGTTTGATGAGTTTTTTTAAGTTTATTTTTAATTCTACTTAAAATGGAAAAAGAGTGACAAATTTTTAATAAGGTTGGTCAAAAAACAGCAGAGATAGAAACAAAAGTTTAAAGCTCGTTTACTTGTACTATTAAATACTCCCTCCGTCCCATTCCAAATGTCATACTTACTATTTTTGGATGTCCCATTACAAATGTCTTCTTTCTATAAATAGAAATAATTTCCCCTCCAACAACTATGTGGACCCCACCATATACTCACAAACTAACTCTACCTTAATTCTCGTGCCCAACAGTAATAAGACACTTGGAGTGGGACGGAGGGAGTACTATTAAGTGTCGTTATTTGGATAATATAATTTAAAATTATTGTTAAAATTTATTTTTATTTTAAATACTAAAAATTAAAAGTATCTTTCAAAAGTGTCGGGTTCGAGCCTTGTGTATGCAAAAAACTGCTTTGGGAGAGACGCCCTTAATTGCCCTTGCAGATCCTCGAGGGATTAGTCTTGGGTCCAATGTGGCCCGGGGATACCCGATATTCACCTAAAAAGTGTATCGAAGAAGGGCGGGGGCCAAGTAGCAAATGATGAATTATTCAAATATCACTTCCGCCATATATCTATCGATCGATGGAAACTGCAGATTCTGGGCATGATCATGATCATGAATCCGAGAGAGAGAGAGAGAGAGACCACAGTACTACTATCTAGCAAGCAGATAATTATTACATCATGGCTGGCTGGCTGGCTGGCACCAATGGAATGGAATTGGAAAGAAAGAAACACCAATGAGTTCAAAAGCATGATGGATGGATTAGGCTATCCCCAACAGTGGAGTATTTGATGAGATTGAATGTGTAAATACCTTAACTCTAGGTATTTCACTATTGGGGAACGATTGAAGTAGTGAATGGGTAGCAAATTTAGCAAATTTGCTACCCAGTTTTTAACATCAAAAGATGTACCTACAAATTTTTTTTATATTTTTTAAATTTTGTTGCCCATGGCGACTTCATTTTAATTTTTTTATTTGTTTTTTTAGTTTTTTGTTTGCTTCAATTTATCATTAATTTTTTTTTCTTTTGAGCATTATCGCCATTAATTTTTTCAGCTATTTTAGCTATTATTTTTTTCTGTCGTCTTCCCAAATAGCTATTCTATAATTTTAATTTTTTTATTATTTATTTAAAATTAAATTATTTTTTATAATTGATAAATTAAAATATAAATGGTATAATAAATATAATAGTAAATGAGTCCCCTAAATACCTACTTCTTAGGTATTATTGTTTGGAGAAGAGTTTGGTATTTAGGTAGAGATATTTAACTTTCGAGGTGGCACTGACATATCATCTAAATACCTGGAGTGGGAGAATGACCACTGGAAAAGGCCTAAGGATACTCAAATATCACGCACTTCCACCATATATACAGAGAGTAGTGCTGTGATGGTGGAAGAGTAGGTACTAGTTACTAGTATGTGTGTAAATGAGACTGATAGGGTCGAAAAATATTCGGGCTCGACTCGATCAAAGCTCGGTCAAAGCTCGACTCGAAAAGGCTCGGCTTGAATATTAATGAGCTCAAGCCGAGCTAACTAATACTCGGCTCGAAAGCTCGAATATATGATATATATATATATATATTATTTCTTTCTTAAAAATATAGTGTATTTTCTTTTTCTTAACAAATGTGAGGAAGAGGAAGTCCAACAGTAAATTCACTCATCCTTTTATTTAATAATATATTACATTATATTTTATTATGGTCAACACTAAATCATCAAAAAAACTAAATCTCAATCTCCTTCCAAATTGAGACTATTATAAGGAATTATGAATAGTTTTATATATTTCTACAAAACTCCGTCTTTCAAGTTTTTAAGCTCATTATTGAATAATTTAAAAACTTTTAGTCTTGAGTTCAATGTGGTCTAGGGATACCCGGTTAAAAAAAAACTAAAATTTATGTCGAGTTTTTTTGGCCCTTCGAGCCGAGCTCGAGCTTCAATATATTGGGTCGAGCTCGAGCCGAGCTCAATTTTTAAAGCTCGTCGAGCTTCGAGCTCGAGCCGAGCCGAACCTATACATAACCGAGCCGAGTTCGAGCCGAGCCGTATCCTTATTTGGCTCGTTTACACCCCTAGTTACTATTACCTCCGTCTCAATATATTTGTTACGGATGGTTTTTTGGCACTATTCACTGTTCAACTTTGATTTGGATTTTTATCATAGCCATGTAAGAAAAAACATAGTCAAGTGAGATCTTGTTAGATTCGTCTAATCTTGTAGTTTTAGACAATTAAATTTTTATAACTTTTCGTTGTACACAATTTAAGTTATTAACTGTTAAAAATGTGTATCGGCATACGTGCTGGGTGGGTCCGTAACAAAAATAGTGAGACAGAGGAAGTAGTTAGTTGACACTTCAAATAAGGATACTTCTATATCGGAGAGCAACAAAACTTGGTAATTAGCATCTAGCTAGTACTACTATATACCTGAAGGCATATGTATATATAAACCTGCTTGGCCTGCTTGAGGTGGAAATTGTTATTATTACGCCGCCTGTCCGTCCGCCACTGTCAGTCGTCAGTCATGCAACTAAGGCCTTCTCCAACTGTGAGAAAGGTAGTGATGTCAGATGTGACACTCATAAATACTTGAGCACAAGGTATTTAATCACTGGGAGAAGGATGCGGTAGGGAATGGGGTAGCAAATTTGCTATCCCATTTTTTAACATTAAAAGTTGTGTTTGGCATATTTTTTTTTTACTTTTTTTTTGTTGGCATAATCGCCATTTCGATGGCGATCAACTTCATTTTTTTTTCTTTTTCTTTTGAAACAGCATTGGGCTGTAGGCATTATTATTATTGGTTTTTTTTTATTATTATAATCGCCACTTGTTTTTTATTTAGTTTTTGTTTGGCAACTTATTTTTTATTTATTTTTTTATGTCAATCGGCATTACCACTTACAGTGGCGACTTATTTTCAAATTTTTTATTCAATATATTTTATAATATTAAATAATTCAAATAATTAAAAAATATTAATTATTTATATTTGTTGAAAAATTAAATTATTTTTATAGTTGATTTTTTATAATATAGATGGTATAATAAATAAGTATAATATTTAGTGGTCCCTAAATACCTGTTTTTTAGGTATTGTTGTTGGGGGAAGAGTTTTATTTATAGGTAAAGGTATTTAATTTTTGAGTTGGCGATGATGACCCTGTTTGGGAATTAGTTGTTAGCTGTTAACTGATTATGTGAGTAATAATTAGTTAAAATTAGCTGTTTGACAATTTCGAGACCAACTTTTTGCCTAGAATAAGCTAAAATTCAAAATGCTGTTATTTGCAGCGGTTTCAAAAATAGCTGATTGAACACTATTTTAAGTTATTTTGTCTTTCTGAATAAGCCAATTTATTTCAAATTGCATTGAATAAGCTAATTCCGTTTAGCTATTTTGCCAAACAGGGCCATCTGTGGCATCTAAATAGATGGAATGAAGGTATTTCCACCTAAATGTGGCACCTAATACAAGAATATATATACTCCCCCGTTCCTTTTTAGTTGTCTCTTTCAGCTCAATTTCAATAACCAAGGTTTGCATTAATTAACTCATAAATTTATATTTTTACCCTTCAACTAAATTCATTCTTAATAAATATCAACAAATAGCATTTATATAAAGTGAAGGGCAATATAGTAAAAACATAGCATAATTACCTATAAATGATAATTATTTTAGAACACTTTCTACTCTCTAAAAAAATAACTAAAAAGGAACGGAGGGAGTACACAAAAGAGATGATGAACTAGAATTGGACCCTGAAGAACTTCTGTTATGTACCTAGAGAATACTATAATTGACATGGTTGTTGATAAGCTTCTTAATAGGAATATGCTTTAATCTACTATTTTTTTATGTCGTTAATATATTAAAATATGTACAAGTAAAAATTATAGTATAAAATATAAGTATATATTATTTTAAAAAAATATTTTATATTTACAAAATAAAAAAATCAAACTACCTATAAATGATACTAGCTCCGTCTCATTATATTTGTTACGGATGGTTTTTTGGCACTATTCACTGTTTAACTTTGATTCGAATTTTTATCATAGCTATGTAAGAAAAAACATAGTCAAGTGAGATCTTGTTATATTCATCTAATCGTATAGTTTTAGACAATTAATTTTTTATAACTTTTCGTTGTACACAATTTAAGTTATTAACCGTTAAAAATGTGTATCGACATACGTGCTGAGTGGGTCCGTAACAAAAATAGTGAGACGGGGAAGTAATTATTTTGGAACACTTTCTACTCTCTAAAAAAATAACTAAAATGAAACGGAGGGAGTACATTGAGTTGTGACTAGTGTCCCAATTCAAACAAAAGAGATGAAGAACTAGAATTGGACCTGAAGAACTTCTTATGTACCTAGAGAATACTATAATTGACATATGGTTGTTGATAAGCTTCTTAATAGGAATATGCTTTCAATCTACTATTTTTTAAGGCGTTAATATATTAAAATATGTACAAATAAAAATTATAGTAAAAAATATAAGTATATATTATTTAAAAAAAATACTTTACATTTATAAAATAAAAAAATCAAATCGAAAAGAGCGTGCTTTTTTTTGTGAAAAAAAAAAAGAAAAGAAAAGAGCGTGCTTTTGCGTAACTGTTAGAAAAAAAAAAAAAATCGAAAAGAGCGTAAAGAGAGGTTATATATAGGCGCAGCGTATGCTTTTATGTTACGCCATTCTGCTTTAAATTCCGTCGGCCCTAGCTCCCTCTACCTCTCGGACTCGTCCTCCATCCCTCAACTGCCTCCGGCAACCGCAGACCTTCTCAGTTCTCTGTCTGTTTCCGCCAATTCTCTATTTTGTTTGCTCCCTGCTACTTTTTGTAGTCGGCGGCGGTGTTAATTCGAATCCTGTGTGTTAGACCTACCTGATCGCAAAATCCTTATTAAACCCGCTTCAATCAAGTTACCATCAAACCAAAACGTCTAATTTGGCCAGTGCTCCAAGGACCAGGGATTCGGTTTGCATTTCACTTCAACTTCAGTTGTGATGGAGTCTTCCAATGGTAACTCGTTCCAAGTGTCTCCCGAAACCGAGAAATTTCTGTGTGAGCGTTTGATGGATCAAAGCCAGACTATCTCGGAGCGGTTTAGAGTGCTCTTTTCTCTACGGAACCTCCGTGGTGCTGCGCCCCGCAACGCTCTTATCCATGGTATGTTTGTTTATTGACTTGTACATTATTCTGAATTGAAATTTTGCTTTTAAAGTGGTTTGATTTTTGTGCGGATGTTTTGTATATAAATTTTCAGATTTTTTTATCGATTGAGGGAAAACTAATTTTATTTTCTGTTTTAATTTGAAGTTTGGGCACAACGTTCATGCTGGCCTTGTACTATTTATAGAACAAGTTTGTCTCAATCCTTAATTTAATTTGGAAGGCACTGATAGACCTAGTGGAAAGTGGAGTTTTGTCATGCTTGATCGAAGTTGAAATGGAAAGATGTGGCAGCAATTTGTGAAGCCAAGCCATTGTTCTACTTGTTTTTAATTTCCTATCAAAAAGTTAGCAGTTAGCATCACTTTGGTAGAGCGTTTATTTCTTTCCTTCTATTACTGAAATTGTGAATGGATAAGACATTACGTGCCCCATTGTTTGTGATCAGCTATCTAGTATTTATAAAGTTGTAAGAGATAGACTCAATGTGAACATTTTGATTTTCAGCAACTAGGGATAAGTCGAACCTGCTTGCGCACGAGGCTGCATTTGCTTTGGGTCAGATGCAAGATGCAGAAGCTGTCCCTGCTTTAGAATCTGTTCTCAATGACCTATCTTTGCACCCTATAGTTCGCCATGAGGTACTTATGCTTGCAGTTTGTGTTAATCTTCTAATGCACATTTACACAATAAGCTTCATCTTCATGTGGCTACATCAGGCTGCAGAAGCTCTTGGTGCCATTGGTTTGGAATGTAATGTTCCACTTCTTAAGAACAGTTTGACTTCAGATCCAGCTCAGGAAGTCCGGGAAACATGTGAACTTGCACTCAGTCGAATTGAGGAGATGAAGAGTACTTCCATGCCAGGATCATCTCCTTTCTTGTCAGTTGATCCAGCTGCACCTGCTTCTTATTCTTCTATCCAAGAACTTAGGTAGCCACTGTAAAATTTTTATCATGTGTTCCTGGACTCAAAATTGAACATATTTTTTCAATGTTTTAATATATATTAATATTTTTATCCACTCAATGGTCTTCTATGTTTGTCAGGCAAGTCCTATTGAACGAGGATAAAA
Organism: Hygrophila difformis; assembly: GCA_030278955.1. NCBI lineage: Eukaryota > Viridiplantae > Streptophyta > Magnoliopsida > Lamiales > Acanthaceae > Hygrophila > Hygrophila difformis. Next base: position 25,287,806 of record JAOANR010000012.1, read on the forward strand.
GTATGTATGAGCGTTATGCTGCTCTTTTTGCTCTTAGAAATGTTGGAAAGGATGATGCTGTCTCAGCTATTGTGGAATCTCTTGGTGCTAGCAGTGCTCTGCTACGACATGAGGTTTGTGATCCTAGGCTTACTTGATGATGTGATAGGGTTTAATTTTTATTTATGCATATTACACTGAGCATTTTGGATTCAAGAGAACTTGTCTATTTTGATTTGGGACTAGAAGAGTTTGCACATTTTGATACGAGGGTTGGTTGATGACACCAGGCATAGCTTGAAATGCCTTTTTCAATGTAATTTTTTTATATGCATAGTTGATTTTACATGGAGTAAAGTGAAAATATTCAAATAGGACCATTATGGGACTTTGCATTTGGAATAAGGATTTAAAAAAAAATAAAAAAATAAAAATAAAAAAAGAAGTCATTTTTGCAATGCCTATAAAATAAATACGGTTGATTTGCATTAACTACGATCAGGATAGAGCTTTTTCCGTAGTGATCAATGTCATTGATACTAATCAATAGCATGTTACGAAAATTTTACTGTTTGCTTAATTTTGTAAAGTTGGTAAGTATGTCGAGTGAATGTTACACGAGCTGTAAGAATGTTGTGAGGAGATGAAAGAGGAAATGAATAAGTTCTATGATATCCATGACCTGGTATAGAATCTATTTACTACAGTAATTTTGTTAAGTCCACTCATACATTGTGAGAATTCATATTATTGCTATGTGAAGAAGGGAGGAATGTAAAAAGTTTGTGACTGAAGGAACAGCTCAACATCCATTTTCCCCATTAAGGATATCCATTTCACACAGAAGTTGTTTTCCTTTCTTGTACCTCCTGCTATTTTGATTACAAAGGTTTGAGTCTATTAGTTTTGAAAGTTTAGCTAGTCATCCTGTATGGATGTAGGCACTCTTTTCTCCTTTGAGGGGACACATAAAGATTGAAAAATGTTGGAAGGCCATCAGTATGTGGAGAACATAATATGGATTGGTGATTTAATGGCAGTTATAAAACCAACCTCATAATTTCGGCGTTCATACTAATTATATTATTTGCTATATTTGATAATCATGTTATTTCGGTTGGGAGCAATTTTGGCATGTTCCTCCAGCCATAGAAGATATCAACACCTCAAATTTTCGTAGAGGGGTGGTGGGGGTGATTTATCCTATGCTATTTTTACTATAGCCCCTAGGTCTAAGGTGGCCTCAACACAAGGCTAGTCCACATTTTGAACATTCCATAGGGTATCCTTTGGCTGCCCAATTTGTTCCTTTAGGTGTGGGACCAAAGGGGGAGAATCTCATGGTTCCGCAGGTCTAGAGGCAGCATGGCTCTTCAATCAAGCCTTGTCCCTAATGCATTGGATGTGGCCATTCGAAGAATTTACAATACAAAGATTAAACTTTGGAAGTTTGGAAGTGCCATATTGAGCCACATCCATTTTAATTGTAAGATTTTGATACAACTGCCTCAGAGCCTCTTCAAAGTCATTAATTGCATCCTGTATGTTTTTTTGGTGGTCTTAGACAATGCATTAGGATTAATGCATGGTTGAGGAACCATTCAGGTTCTTTTAAGCACATATTTTCATAAAAACAATGGTTTTAGACTGCACTTGTTAGATGACTATTTTCTCAGTACTGTTTTTTAAGTTATTCTACTTGTACTTTGCTGTTAAAATAATGGTACCTGATCACATTTCTTACTATTTACTAGGCTGTGATTTTGGTTTTCCGCTTTTAAACTATTGTGGTTAAGCAAGTTTTGTGACTTATTGTAATACTTCCGTCTTGGCATGTAGTATTTTTATATACTTCTATATTGATTAATTTTTCAATTCTGACACTTGCTTGAAATTCATTGAAACCAGGTAGCCTATGTGTTGGGTCAATTGCAGAACAAAAAAGCTTCAGATGCACTTAGCCAGGTTCTTCGAGACGTAAATGAACATCCTATGGTTAGACATGAAGCAGCTGAGGCACTTGGGTCCATTGCTGGTCTGTTCTCTTATCTCCATGTTAAAACAAGCTGCAATTTATTTATGAAAAATTTATGTTCGAGAATTTCTTGTGGAAAAATATGGTACAACCTTCAATTCATTTTGCAGGGGTTGGTTAAAACGATGATAACCATGCTGTATTTGCACTAGTTGCAAACTTACAATTATGCAAAATGTAAATCGCTTTCGCATACTATGTGCTTTAATCAGCATGACAAAATAGACAAATTCTGATGGGCATCTTGACAAACGCACATTGAGACCTTTTGAGGCATTAAGACATAAGCACATTACTTCCTGCTTTGTCGTTGGCTAATTTCACTCTTACAATCAGATTTTTGTGTTTGCTCTATGGATGTGTCATTGTATGTTAACCGTTGAAATGTTTTTTCATCTCTCAGACAGTCAGTGTATTGCTCTGCTTGAAGAATTCACCAAGGACCCCGAGCCTATTGTTTCACAGAGCTGTGAAGTTGCTCTTAGCATGCTTGAATTCGAAAGATCTGGAAAGTCTTTTGAGGTAAAATGCATAATTCTTACAAGAAGATTCTTTGTTTCTTCCTGACTTGTTAAATGCGAAATTCATTTGGGGTGGCATCTGCCTGCTTGAGCCTGACATCTGTTAATTGATATTCTGCAGTACCTCTTCATGGAGACTCCTCTAGCACAAGTTTCACATTAAATCAGATTTTTTTTTTGTATGACAACCGGGTGAGAATCCTCGAAAGTTTTACATTTCCCCCATCAAATTGCACATTTTTGGAATACCATTGTAAAACACAATCAACAGGTTATCTGAGTATCCGTCACCTGTCTGTAATACGTGTGGGGAGGAAGACTATTTTTTGCGACACAAAGAACGCTGCCTCTGTTCCAACAGTAAGTTATTGGTTTTTTTTTTTATCAATTTCTCCTTGAATCTAAAACCTGTTTAAGATTGTTATATCAGCACAATAGTTATATCAGAACTTTTCCTCACCTGACACCTTAACCAAATGAATCCATACCAGCGTTGCAAACTCACTCACTCATCTTCTGTAGCAGCTGTCTAATTTGCCAGACATACTTTTTGTAATAATTTCACGCTTGAGCGTCAACAAAAGGATTTGTACGATACTGCCCGGTGTTGCATCTTATTTTAATACTCCCTCCGTCCCACTTCAAATGTCTTACTTACTATTTTTGGATGTCCCATTACAAATGTCTTCTTTTTATAAATAGAAATAATTTTCCCCTCCAACAACTATGTGGACCCCACTATATACTCACAAACGAACTCTATCTTAATTCCCGTGCCCAACAGTAACAGGACACTTGGGGTGGGACGGAGGGAGTAATAATTTAAGTTTGTGGGAAATAGGGTTTTAGGGTTTAGGGAATTAAATACATGCAATAATTAGAATAAAGTTATTTTCTATCATTTTTGGCCGAGAATATTTTTTGCTATACATTTTATTTTACTTTTTCCGTAAGATATTATCAAGAACAATGAACTTTCAAGTGGATGTTCAATGACACATTTAGAACATGTTTGGATGAGCTTCTGCTTAAAATAAAAAATATGGAATTACATTTCTTAAAACAAATTGTTCAGAAAAAAATATTTACCAACATAGTAAAAACAAAAGCTTATTTACATTCATGTTTTCATTTCGAAGCGTATGTTAAAAACAGACTTCGAAAATTCCTCCAAAGAGCCTCTTAGCATGGCCAATGTGTTTCATTTATCTATTTTGAATATGGCCATTGTGGGCACAAAAGAAAGAAATGAATGGTTATAAATAAACTAAGTTAAATGATAGAATTTTTTAAATACATTGTAGTAGAGGGGATTTTGGTCATTTAAAGTGATACTCAACCCACCCACCCCTTGACTCTAAGACATAGTAGTATTAAATATAAGATGGTGTTTGTCAAAATAATTATTTTGAATCAACTCCTCCGTGAGAAAAAAATAGTTTTTTCCAGTGTACAATCAAGTTATAACGGTATCCAATCAATTTTTTTTGAATTCGTTGTAAATAGTAGCGTTTTGAATTTCAGTTTATTCTGGGCAAAAAATTTGTATCAAAATATTTTCATAATCAATTAACATTTGATTTAACTAATTTATTACTTACGCAGTCAATTAATAGCTCATAATAATAATAATAATAATAATAATAATAATAATAATAATAATTTCCAACAAATAGCACATATTCTTGCTTAGTGGCCTTATAAACATGCTTAATGAATAAAATAATGTAAAATACTTCGTGGATGGATGGATGTATAGACTAGAGACTACTAATCTACTATAGAGCGCATCCGCATGGAGTAGTTGATAAGCTGCCTGAGAATGTGGGCTAAATGGATCATAGTACGTAATACTCCCTCCGCTTTTTTTTTAAATGTTACGTTTTGACTTTTTTATTATTCGTTGTATCACTTTGTATTCTATTTTTGTTATAATTATAGAAGACAAAATATAGCCAAGTGAGATCTTGTTGGATTCGTCTCATATTGTAGTTTTTAAATATCAAATTTTTAGAATTTTTACTTGTAACGAATTTGAATTATTAATCGTTGAAAATATGCATTGACATACATGCAAATAAGAAGTGTAACCTTAAAAAAAAGGAAGTAGTGTATATTAATAATAAGGCGAAGGCGGTGCTGTGATTCCCCAAGCTAATGGACACTGATATTGCTTTAATCTCTTCTTTTTTGTGACATTCTGTTATCGCGTGAATTTGGATAACAACAAATAGTAAGCCTTTTACAGGCTAAGATGATAGTATTTGAATAAAAACTCTTTCGTTGGATTGTACTTTCAAAAAAGTTTAAGAACAATGAACAAGACACAAGTCCCTTGCCCACTGTCGATTACAAGAACTACTATCTAACAACTACTGACTACAAACTAACTATGCTACCGCTAAAACTATGATAAAACTAGGAAAGTAAAGAGCAGCTTTTGCTTGGGTGTTGATTGTGTCCATCATCTGCTCTCTTGCTTGGTATTTATAAGAGGTAGTGTAACCGCTTCAGGAGAACCGCTCGCCCCATGACCTAGGCCCCCTAGCAACCACCTTGTAGCTATTGGTGTCGACAATTGATCCATCACCTGCTCATGGTCCACCATCTTGCCCTCTAGTAACCGTCTTGTAGTTGGTCGACCACTATCCATTTTGCTACTGATCCATCCTTGGCACAGCTTTTGGTCCACCATCATGTACTAGGTCGATCACTCTATACTCTTCACCATGAGGTCCATTGGAGTTTTAAACTTGACCACCCCTAGGTAGGGCCTTGGTCTTAAATTTTACTATTAAGGTCATTGCTCGTCATTGTCTCCTTTGTTCCTTCCATTGATATAGTTCATGAGTGCCATCTTTGCTCCGGGCCAATCTTAAACTTTTTATTATTTTATTTTATTATTATTTTTCACCATTTAATTTTTTGGTGATAACATTTGCCCCCTATTCAAATATTCAAAAAGCAAAATATTTTTGAATATTTTGAATAATTTCTAGGCAATTAACTTTGTTCATATTTTCTCAATTGAAAAATCTTCAATTGTACTGATCATTCTTATCATTTCCTTTCTTCCCATCGGTTGAGTGGCCTTTTCTTTCTTTGTGTTTTTTTTTTATTTTTATTTTTATTTTGATTATTATTTTTTATATTGAGGTGCCCATGAATTGGGCTTCCACAGATTTGACTCAACCAAGGACCTGTTGATCAATAGGAGTCTTTCCTCAAGCTGATTTCCATTACTTGGCCCTTCGACATATCCATCAGGTTTGTACCTTTGACTCAGCAAAGTTCCGTCGATGTCTAGCTAAGCCATCGACACTCAATTCTACCAAGTATCCCAACCCTTGGTGTATGGACTACTTCTTCCTGATAAGCACTGTTGTGTATCACACTTTATTTATTTATGTCTGTTGCCATCAACCTATAGACAGACTCTTTGAATAATTATCAATCAACTCCATTGGCCCTTTCTTTCTCAACCCATCGACAGGCCCCTTTTGACTGGATTCCACAATGGAATCCGTCGGCAGCTCCCTCTCTTGGCCATCGATCATTCCATTCGTCGACAGGTAAGGTTTCTCTTTTATTTATTTACTTTTCCCTTTTTTATGTTGAGAAGCCCATGGGTTGAGCTTTTATTCACATAGTCCAAGTCAATCACCTGTCGATTCTTCCCTTGGTTAATCAACTTCTGGACCCCCTTGACAATGCCAACTTAATCAATTAACTCATGGGCCAACACTGGTGACTCCTTTCTTAAGTTCAGTAGGGATCTATCCACAGCTACTTAATAGACAATTGATTTTTTCAACCATCGACAGCCCAGCCCTTTGCTCTCTTCACAACCATCGACGGCACTACTCTTTCTAAACTGTCCATCGATACCTCGAATCTTCGCTCTTCACAACCATCGACGGTACTAATCGATCACCATACCTTCCATTAATAAATTTTACATCTCCTTGATTCGTCGCCTGGTACTTCTGTTTCTTACAACTCTCTTTCCAGTAATTTAGGTTTTAAAAATTTCTTAAAACCCTAGACTATTCAAACCCAATTTTTTGAAGAAAAGTGCCGGACTTTCTTTCCGCTTCCAACATCTCCGCTTCCTCCCGTCAGTTCCCATCCGGAATCGCCTTCGATCGTAGTTTCCATCCCTGGACACCATTATTTGGCACGCTGGGAGTTGCCATTCACTCGTTGAACGCCGTCCTCTCAATTTGCGTAGGTAACATTTTCTTGTTTCCTTCCTATCTGTCCTTGCGAAGGTCACTTTACTTCCGATTTTTCAGACGACTAGCATGTTATTCTTCTGTATTAGAATTTCATTTGTTGGAATTTGAAGCGAATGAGTAATCGATGTTGTAGTTGTTGAGTGCCGCCCTTTCCGCATTCACGGTTTCTCGTTATTGCTACTCAAGTATGGCTCTTTCTGCTTTTGTCTTCTGCAAATTCTTAATGAGATGATAACCTATTTCAAGGCCATATGATTTTAATAGTTTGGCCACTGTACATCGGTCGTGACCAACAAAGGAGTATCAACTCTGATACCCTGAGCATCAGGAGGTGCCTGTGCGATGAAGACAATTAAGATAGATGGGGTTGGGTGATGGTGTATAGACTTAGAGAGAAAGCAGCCTACCTGGCTTGTCGATACTACGCCCATGCCAGGATCAACACTACCCGATATTACAGATGGCAAAGTGGATGTATCCCTAAGTCTAGCTACCATCGACCCAGGGTTAGCCATAGATGAAGAAGTAGTATTGACGACAGGTCTTGCCTCATTGGCCATTTGGGAGACAGCTGCACTAGGGTGAGCCACGGCTACCTGTGAAAAATAAAATAGCGTAAAATGTATTAATACTTGACCTCAAGCTTGCGAGTGAGTATGCACTATTGAAATACCTTCGTGACAGCAGGATTGGATACGGCTAGAGAGTCGATGTGGGCCTCCAAGGTCGTTCCATGATCATCCATAACAATGTGACTTGAAGGCAGGGAGGGGTCACTTGGCCCAGAATGAGAGACACCCAGACTATCGTCAATTTGGTAATCCACAACTGGGCGGTCTTGTTTATGTCTAGATCTCTGCTTCCCCACTGTTGGGTCCACCACCCGATAATGGTCATGCTTACGCTTGGGCCTGCGCTCCATCTCTATGTCATATGACTCGTCCTGTGCAAGCAATTAATGTATGAACAAAAACTAAATGAAATCTTAGAAGACTAAATATGCATACCTCTGACTCGGGGCGAGAGGAAACTGAACCGTCATCATCAGAATTATTAGCCTGTATGAACATAAGGCCTAACAAGGTGAAACCAAGATACATATAGCAAATACCCAGATAATGATGATGCAACAACCTTACCTCGCTACCCGAAGAAGTAGGTGCTCGTGAGGTAGGAGATTCATCAGAAGGGATCTGACTACCAGACGCCTGTCAATCTAGGATGAGTGAGACTTTGATAACTAAGGAAGCAAAGCTTGAAGAGTAAAAGAGTACTACATGTCCAGCAGAAGCAGATACTAGAGGTGGCCAAGTCTTCACACCATGAGATGGCTTAGGGAGGTATCTACCTGCAAGCATAAGAGTGTAGAGATTAACTAACAGAATATGAACATCCATTAAGAGCTAATGTACTGGCTGGGGGTTTTACTTGCACCTGTAGCCTTCTTACTAGGGGAAGATGGTTGCATAATCTCGGAGTCTTTTCGTTTCTTAGAAGACCGAAATAGTTTAGGGCTCCCGGGCGGTGCAGCACTGGTAGGAGCCTTGCCTTTTTTCTTCCTTCTTTTTGGCCACTACTTCTTTATCAGTACCTAGGGTGGTAAGATAATGATCAATGGAACGACCATGTTCACGCCAGAAACCCGCCCACTAAACCGGGACCGTGGTAAGTGAATATGGATGTAGCCTAAAGGGAAGTATGGATCGCTGCACCAAATAAGACTGGGTCCGTATATCATAGGAGGTCGCATCCTCACGGGTAACTGAACCCTCAACTGTCTTCTGGGGAGAGAGGTTGGCCAAAGTGAGTTCAGCAGGAATGCCCTGGCAACATCCAAACTGATGAGCAAAACATTGGGGCATGTATGGCTCTGCGGTGACCCATATTTTGGATGTCATAAATCTACTAGTCAACAAATGGCGTGGCCAAGTGATAGAGTCCCAAGATATCGTGTCTTCTCTGGTGAAAGGACGATCTTCAAAAGGGAATGATCGGGTGGTGTCAGGCCATAGAGGGAATGAGGCAAGATGTAGGCAGTGCTGATAGGGAAAGAACACGTCATCCATAAGGGGCCCAAATAAAATAGCCTTAACTAAATCGCCCAGCTTTTGTATATGAGATTTTGATGCCATCACAGTAGCTAAGGGGGTAACAGATGAGTCCACAGGGAATTCAACCCGTTGCCCAGGAGGTTTTCCAAGAGCAAAATACAATCTGAACCAAACCTCAAGAAACCATATGGGGCCACTTATACTAGTAGATGAGACTACTCCTGCCTTAGTCCTCTCAACAAACTTGTTGATTCCCTTGTATAGGTCGGCCAAAAATAGAGTGCCTAGGGCCACACGCCTTCCTGAGGCTAGAAGACATGCCAAGTCGGTGTGATGGAAAAGAATACATTTGCTGCGTAAACAAAAGATGTACCTGTTTAGCCAACACAACAAGAAGGCAACATGTTCAGTAACAGAAACTGGTGAACCCGGCACGCCTCTATTTGCATCGATAAACCATCCATATGGAGCCCCGCTCTTGTCCTCCCTAGCGTGTATAGTATGTGAAGGCGCATCATCATCACAGATAGTGGCAGCATCTTGCCCAGCGACGGGAAGTCGAGCAAGCATCGCTACATCTAGTAAGGTGGGACTCATGAGGGAATAGAAAACCATTTATTGATGAGTCCCAGAAACACATCATAGTAGTGAGGAAGCCTTCCCTGACCTCAATATCCTCCGCAGAAGATTTAATGGCTTCGTAGATCCCTTGCTCACGCCATTGCCTCTCGGCAAAGGGACAAATCCTCTCATACCACTCTCCATACGCTTCTATAGTCGGGGGCAAAGACTTGATTCGCGCTCTCAGACATTCCAGCTTAAGTGACTTCTCATGAGCTAAGATCCTCCTGGCACGATCCAGAAGACACTCAGGTGCATCTCCCGCATCTGTAGGGGTAAGGAAAAATGGTCTGAGGATTTTCACCGTTGAACCTGAACATTGCAAAGGAGGATCGAGAGGAGTGTTTCCGGCAAATGGCAGATCTGTGGCTGACTTCCGGGGGGCCACATCAATGAGGAAAAGGAAAACTGAATCGAACGCAGTGTCAGTCATACCTGCAAATTCATCCCAACAAGATATGCCTTAGGATTTGATTATGTAGTATATATGTATGAGTATACAGTAAAGCATAATTAAACCATGTGGTATTATCATGAAAGGAGCCAATTCAAGAAACACGTATAGTTCAATTCTTGATAATGCAGAATGGCTTGGATCTATACAGTGCTTGAATATTGATTTTCCACTATTTGGAACCTGAAGCAATTTGCCAATTAATGGCAATTTCATAAACAGAATATGCTAAAAACATATAAAAAAAAAAACACAAGGCCTGCATCACAGATTAAAAATAAAATGATCTCCATTGGCCAAGGTATTTTCCAAATCTACCGACCATATATTATCCAAGAACAGACAGGGAGGTAAAGAGAGGAGTGCTTTATCAAATATTCAAAAACAAGAATCAATTCTAGTGATGATTGAGATGAAACAGGGCTGGTCACTTGTTCGTTCACAGTGGGCGAATAAACTAACAAATTATAGCCTGTGGACGTGTTAATTAAACAAGTTAACACATTCTCATAGGGCTTCTAACAACACATTCTCACTAAGTGACAAATTATTCATCCATTGGTTGAATAAGTGGGATGATTTGCCACTGACTTAAATTAATTTCATATGGCAGAGCTAGACTAGCAAGTTCGACGCATGTGGCATTAAATTAACAGCATGGCTAAATACCAACATGGCATCCAGTTGTTTATTCACAATGGATCAATATCTTTGAACATACATAGTTTGATTAGCTAATGCAAAAGACTCTCTGCCGACTTAATTCCAAGAAATACTGAATGGACTACTTAAATATCCATTCGTGAAACAAATGGGGTGGCATGCCAGTAGCCAGTTCCCTCTAACAGTAGTATTTATGTTTTGCAAATTACTTCTCTTTGACCAAACTCCATATGATCAAATTCCTAGTTTTGATCATATTCTAACCATATTCCGTTGTCGTCCAGCGGTTAGGATATCTGGCTTTCACCCAGGAGACTCGGGTTCGTTTCCCAGCAACGGAACCATGGGAGTAGACGAAGAGCCGTTTCCACCGGTCACGATGGCTACCATGCAGGCAGGCCCTTCAAGGCAGACAAGGTCAATGGAAAGGGAGCCACAAAAAGGAGTGCAGATCGCTCACCTGAAAGGGATTCAAAGGGAAAAGGTATAGATTACCCACGGCAGGGTGACAAGAGGAAACAACCATCAACCTACGCTAGGAATTCGTTACCATCCACGGCCTATCATCAAAGGGCTCATCAAGAGGAGGATAGGAGACAGGACTCTAGCCCACCACCTCGGTCGACAAGGTATCCAGATCGTGGACAACCTTTAGCAAGGAGTAGGGATGGTTACCGTGATGGGTGGAATAGGGGGTATCAAGGCCGACCATCGGTTTCCCCAGTTCTTCACCAACATACTCGTCAAGTAGCCCAGGCTTGGACATATCCAGATGGAACCTATGAGGTTCAAACAAGAAATGGAGCCATGATTTGGCGGAGGCCTACTCGACGCTTACCAATGGCTCAGGTCAACCCGATGCAGTGGGTACGAAATGCTCCACCACCGCCTGTGGATGTGGATCCCCATTTCCCAGGGATGACTCGAACACAGATACGCAGGGCCAAAAGGCAATATGCTTTTGCCCAACGGGAAAACTCTAAGAGAAATGAACCCATCCTACCCACAAAAACTCCATTGTCAACGTTGGATCTAGGAGGCCCTTGTCGAATGGAAAGTAATGAAATGGAGACAGGTGCCAACAGTGATGGGCCGTCACGCCCTGCTGAGGGCACCGAGGTGGTTACCCCTGGGCAGACTGAGACATCCCAAAACTCCCTTCCTAATGTGACAGTTGATGAACTTAAAGAGGGAGAGTGGGTGGATGAAGGTCTTAAGTGTGCGTACTGCCAAAGGGTCAATAAGGTCGCATATGAGTTCGACAATGACCTTGCCCCAACTCAATTCGGAGATTTCACCACAGAAGAGTTTGAGGCACTCATGGTCGATGGAGACAAAAATGGCAGCTCAAAAATGCCAATCGATGAGCAAGAGTCACCAAAGAAGATGAAGAGTACGGAGGCCGATCAGTCGATTGAGTCATCTGTGAATGATGAGGTGCCCGAAGGGGCAACGGATAATATCGCTATGTCTATTAACATGACACATGTGCTAGTGCAGGGAGAGACATCTGGATCCGAACATCAGGTGGCCAGTGTCCAGTCGATTGAAGAACCAGCATGGGCATATTTACATGCGCCTTATGAGGAGGAGGTGCCCGATATAAATCATGGAATTATCCCACCAGTGGTGTTTGAGCCCCTATATGTCCCACGTCATCTCAAACCATTGTACGTCCAAGCTCACATCAACAGGAAAAAGTTCAACCGAGTTTTCATCGACAACGAAGCAGTGTACAATGTGATTCCACTCACCACTCTCAAGAAGATAGGAAAGACAGTTGATAACCTTGCTGAGGCAGATCTGGAGTTGGCGGGTTTCACTTGTCATGCCACTAAACCTTTGGGTATGTTGACGGTCCAAATTGGAGTAGGCCCTAAAGTGGTGTCCACTGTCTTGTTCGTACTGGATGCAGCTACTACCTACTCTGCCCTTCTCGGACGAGATTGGATCCATTTAGCCAAGTGCGTCCCGTCGACTCTGCATCAAAAGCTAGCTTTTTGGGATGGTGATAAGGTGATGTATGTGGAGGCCCATCGAAACCCATTCCAGGGGTTTGTCGGGGCCAGTGCTAGTGACACTATGTTCTATGAAACTTCAGTGCCACCACTTAGTATGAGCGGGATAGTTGGTGCATACCCCATGCCTAATTGCAGGCTCACTAGGAGGGGTTACGTTTTTTATTAGACGTTTCAGCTTTAAAACTTGGCTCAGAAAGCCAGAAATATTAATTTCTGATGAAATATGTAATAAATGTCAAGTTCTAGTAATGAAAGTTGTTCTTTAACTTTTTGTCTATGGTTCATTCTGATGTAGGCCAAGTAGAAAATGAAGTAAAGAAACCTCCTTATGAATGGCCTGAATTATTAGAGAAACATGAGCCAACTGTTTATGCTCAAGATCCACTGGTCGAGTTTAATATTGGTGATTCTAAGACACATAGACCAATAATGGTCAGTGGACTATTGCCAACCGACCAACAGAATGAGTTAGCCAAACTAGTGGCAAAGCATCAGGATTGCCTTGCTTGGGAATATTCTAATATGCCAGGGTTAGACAGAAAACTGATTGAGCATCGGTTGCCAATTAAGCCTAACTATAGGCCTGTGAAGCCGGCTCCAAGGCGTTTTAACACAGAATTATTACCAAAAATTGCAGAAGAGATTAAAAATTATTGGACGCCAAATTCATCAGGCCATGCCGATACGCAGAGTGGTTGTCCAATATAGTACCGGTTACCAAAAATAATGGTAAAATGCGGATATGTATAGATTTCAGAGATCTTAACCTTGCCACACCAAAGGATGAGTATACTATGCCTATAGCTGATATGTTAATCGATGCAGGTGCGGGGCACAAAATACTCTCATTAATGGATAGTTATGCAGGATATAACCAAATCAACTTGGCTGATGAGGATATCCCTAAGACTGCTTTTAGGTGTCCAGGAGCCATTGGTGTTTACGAATGGGTGGTCATGCCTTTTGGCTTGAAAAATGCAGGGGCTACTTATCAACAGGCAATGAACACCATATTTCATGACCTAATTGGCAAAACTTTGGAGGTTTACATCGATGATGTAATTGTGAAGTCCCCAACTTTTTGCCAACACTTACAAGACCTCGAACAAGCTTTCATTAGGATGAGGAAATACAACCTAAAAATGAATCCCGCAAAATGCGCCTTTGGGGTGTCGGCCGGGAATTTTTTAGGGTTCCTCATCCATCAACGAGGGATAGAGGTCGATGCCAACAAAGCCAAGGCTATCATCAATATTATGCCCCCAAGGTCGGTCAAAGAGGTGCAAAGCTTACTGGGTAAGGTTAACTACCTTAGAAGGTTTATTGCCAACGCAGCTGGCAAAATGAAACCTTTGACCAAGTTACTCAAAGGGAGGACAGGCCTCGACATAGAGTGGGGGCCAGAGCAAGATGAAGCCTTGGAAGTTATTAAACACTCATTGATCAACCCTCCAGTCTTAGTGCCACCAAGGCCAGACAAAAAGTTAAAGTTGTACTTGGCCTCTTCCGATGTAGCGATCGGGTGTTTATTGGCTCAACACTGGGATGATGGGAAGGAAAGGGCCATTTACTATCTAAGCAAAACTTTAGCTGGCCCGAAGCTCAATTATCACTTCGCAGAAAAATTATGTTTTTCTTTGGTGTATGCATGCACCAAATTGGAACATTACATCCTGCCTAGAAACACTGATGTAGTGTCCAAATATAACGTGGTAAAATTCCTACTCAAGCGACCTAGGATGAAGGGTCCGTTGTTAGAGTGGGATGTTAAGTTGATTCCATTCTTATTGAACTTTGTTCCAATCGCAGCAGTCAAAGGGCAAGTAGTAGCGGATTTCTTGGCTGACCATGCAGTGAACCTAGATGATAAATGGGATCTTGAGATTGAAAGTGTATGGACAATGCCATGTACCTTGCACTTTGATGGATCATCTACTAGCTCTAGAGCCGGAGCAGGAGTTAGTATTGATGGCCCGGGAGGCCAAAAAATCAAGTTGTATCTAGAGTTGGGGCCAGTGACCAATAACTCTGCTGAGAATGAAGCATTGATCTTAGGGCTTGAAACTTTGGTCATGAGAGGGGCCCAAGCGGTAATAATAAGAGGAGACTCTCAATTGGTGATTAACCAAGTGTTGGGAGGGTATGGATGCAAAAACCCAACCTTGATGGGATACCAGAATAGAGTCCACGATTTACTGGCCAAGATAGCTGATGTGGTGTTTGAGCAAGTGCCGCGAGGCCAAAATGAAGAAGCCAATCGATTGGCACAATTGGCCTCAGGCTATCGGTCTACCTGATGAGGAAGTGGATAATCAACTCACCACAGAGGTAATTGACCAGACAGGTGAACATCCTGTGAATGAAGTGCCCGGGGGGGCAACCATTCCCTCTTCCGAGTTGGAGGACATGCAACCATCTCCGAACGATTGGAGAACGGAGATCATTCGGTATTTTCGTAACCCAACCACGCAAGAGGATAAAAACATCAAGGCCAAAGCCCTGAGGTTCAACTTGGTTGGAAATGAGTTGTACAAAAGAACAGTCGACGACGTTCTCTTGCTATGCTTAAGACCAGAAGATGCCAAGAAAGTTATGGCTGAGGTTCATGAAGGAATTTGTGGGGCACATAGGGCCGGCTTGAACATGCGATTGACTATACATCGATACGGCTACTATTGGCCTAACATATTTGAAGATTGTATAAAGTATGCCCAAGGATGTGAAGCTTGCCAAAGGTATGCCAACTTAAGACATATCCCAGTGTCTGATCTAAATTACATGATCAAGCCATGGCCTTTTAAATCATGGGCCATCGATGTGATAGGGATGATACACCCACCATCAAGCAAGGGCCACAAGTTCGTTATAGTGGCCGCCGACTACTTCACAAAATGGGTGGAAGCGATACCTCTAAAGTCAGTGGCACAGAAAGACGTGATTGATTTAATTGATTCCCATATAATCCATCGGTATGGGATCCCACATTCAATCACTACGGATAGGGGAACCGTGTTCATTGGGGATATGTTCACTAATTACTTAACATCGTTTAAGATCAAACTAAATCACTCATCCCCTTACTATCCTCAAGCCAATGGCCAAGCTGAAGCGGCCGATAAAATATTGATTAATATCATCAAGAAGATGATTGTTGACAAGCCAAGACAGTGGCATGAAAATCTATCAACTGCTCTATGGGCGTGCAGAAACACGAAAAGTACTTCCACAGGGTTTACACCTTATCGGCTAACATTTGGCCAAGATGCGGTACTACCCATGGAAATCACAGTACCTAGCACCCGAACAAAAGGGAGCGAGGGGATCGGACAGGATACCCATGAGACCATGCTTATGAGGGAGCTAGAGCAAGTTGATACTGATAGACTACAAGCAATCGATCACATGGAAAGAGAAGCCCAAAGAAGAGCTCGATATTATAATAAGTGGGTTAAAACAAACCCATTTCAAGTTGGTGATTTGGTTTGGAAAAAAATATTGCCACTACAAAAACAAAACAATGAGTTTGGGAAATGGTCCCTCAATTGCGAAGGACCTTTTATTATTCATTCAGACATTGGTAATGGAGCCTACAAACTCAAGGATAGCAACGGAAAGGAAAAACATGGAAGCATAAATGCAAAATATTTAAAAAGGTATTTCCCATCATGTTGGGAAAACCATGCAGAAAAATGAACAAAGTAAACACTCTAAGGGGCCAACCCATGGCCTGGCTTGGGAATGGGATTTTCGTCCAGAAGGTAATCGAATTGGGGCAACATATCCTCCCAGCTGAGTTGAAACTCCTTCTCTTCGGTCTGCAGACGCCAGCATAGGCGGGTCATTACATCAACTTCATGTTCAGTAGTATCCTGGAGTTGAACGAATGGCGCGACATTGGTTTCAAGATCATTACGCCATTCCAGAAAATTAACGAGATCATAAAGGGATGATCTGAGCGCTGCAAGTTTCTGTAGCGCCTCCCTGCACCGGGCTAGGTCGTCCACTGTACGGACATAGTCTGTGCGTAGCCGGTACGCAAGGTCAATGCCACGATCCAGGGTTCGTTTGCCCCTAACAGAGAAGGAGAGTGTGGCGTCAATATCGACAAGGAGCGTTTCTAAGTCGTCGGCGTGATCGCCGATTGGATGGTTGTTCACGAGGAAAGGCTGGAGCTGGTCTAACCAGTTCTCCTAAGTGACTTTCCTGGGTAGGGCCGACATGGTGATAAAGATTGGAAGTGGAAGAAGGGCAATTGAACGTGTTGCGATGATGAAGATGTAACCCACATGGCTTTGCTAACCCTTTTATAGGCGAGCACATATGAAAAGGCCAAAGCAGTTGACGAAGAAGACGGGATATGACTTGGTAGCAAGTTTGTTGAGTCAAAAGTTCGAATCTTCTTGAGATCTGGATTCAAGTATCCCTAGTGTATCTAGCTTCATTCTTGAATTAAGGGCAAAGCCTGGTAGAATGCATAGTAAGTTAGGATTTTCTTTGACTGAGGATATGGAGATCCCAACTGATTACTGATCAAAAACTTATTACTTGTGTGTAAGTGGCATATGTTTAGCAAGTTAAGTGCTTAACAAATCATGTTTTATTTGGCGAGATTCAGGAATACCTTATTAAATACGTATTGCCCATGGTTGTTAATCAGCCATTTTTGTGTTGTCCACTTCATTATGTATAGATATATATATATATATATAATGATATCTCTCGGGCGTAGAAGTTACAAAATACCAAAAACAAAGAAACAAAACCATTTAAGTACTAAGCCAGAAATAAACATGTAACAACAGCCTATCAGGGCAAAGAGTCCAGGGACTCAGTAAGATCATCCCACATCTTTGAAAAAGTCTCAATTTTCTCCCGGGCTACTTCTCCGTGAACATGCTGAAGGGACCGACATCTCCGGTCTTCAGTAGCCAAATGGTCTGCCAAAACAGCGGACATACCTTGTGCCTCATGTAGTCGGCCAGCAATCCCGTGCTTCTCAGCCTCCAAAGCTTCTAGTTCCTTCTTTTTCTGCTGAATCTTCTCATCTATTGCTTTATCCTGGAGACGTAATGCCTTGACGTGGTAAGTAGATACCTCAAGCTTATTCTTTAGCGTGATAAGACGGGGAGAAGTGGCCAAGGTCCCTAATTTATCAAATTCCGCCACAGCCCCGGGTAGCACGATGCGAAGATGGGCTATATGACGCAAGGCCTCACTAGCAATCTTGACTTGATCTGCAATAAATACCCCTGGCACTGAATAGTCCAACAAAACAATTTCTAGTTGATCAAGGTCTGCAGTAACCACATCACATATTGGCATTCCCTTCAAACGCTCTATGTGCTCAGCTAGACTGGTAGTCTGTGGTGGAACATCATCGACACCCAAGTGGACCGGGGTACCCTACACAATAAGGAACTATGATCAGCACAACCTATGAGCTAGTCAAAATCAGGAAAAGCGGAAGAAAAATCATTACTTGGATCTGAAGGCCTACATCGGCCGTGACCAACAAAGGAGTATCAACTCTGATACCCTGAGCATCAGGAGGTGCCTGTGCGATGAGGACAATTAAGATAGATGGGGTTGGGTGATGATGATGTTCCACCACAGACTACCAGTCTAGCTGAGCTCATAGAGCGTTTGAAGGGAACGCCAATATGTGATGTGGTTACTGCAGACCTTGATCAACTAGAAATTGTTTTGTTGGACTATTCAGTGCCAGGGGTATTTACTGCAGATCAAGTCAAGATTGCTAGTGAGGCCTTGCGTCATATAGCCCATCTTCGCATTGGGCTACCCGGGGCTATGGCGGAATTTGATCAATTAGGGACCTTGGCCACTTCTCCCCGTCTTATCACGCTAAAGAATAAGCTTGAGGTATATACTTACCACGTCGAGGCATTACGTCTCCAGGATAAAGCAATAGATGATAAGATTCAGCAGAAAAAGAAGGAACTAGCAGCTTTGGAGGCTGAGAAGCACGGGATTGTTGGCTGACTACATGAGGCAGAAGGTATGTCCGCTGTTTTGGCAGACCATTTGGCTACTGAAGACCGGAGATGTCGGTCCCTTCAGCATGTTTACGGAGAAGTAGCCCGGGAGAAAATTGAG